>SJYA01007384.1:0-18205 GCA_006410615.1 Neotragus moschatus
TGCAGACCCAGAAAAGACCAGCTCTTTCCGGGGCGGGGGTGGGGCGGGTCTGGGAAGACCAGGCCGGGTGAGCCAGTCTCTCGCCACGGTTCAGAGCGACCCTGCCTCCTCAGGTGCCAGGCAGCCTCCCCCAGAGCTGGTTTCCGACTCTAGAGCAAGAAAGCACACAGAGACCCCCTCCGTCACTGCCCAACCTGGGCTTTCCAGACCCTCACGACTGTCGGGGCTTTCTGTTTCTTGGATCTTAATGTAAACCTCCCGGAACGGAGTGCACTGCGTCTGGGTCTTGGAAACTGCCTGAGGGGACGATCTGAGAGTCTGGGGAGAACTTTCTCACAGAATGGATTGAACTTTGTATCTTATATACAAAGGATTTTATGTTGCTTCTTCCAGTTCCATCTAGGGTATACTCAATCCACTTTTGCTATCAGATTTTGTTGGCTTCCACTTGTATCCTGCCTTGAACAAAACAGGGTAAATCATTAGACCCGTTAACCATATTTGAGAGTGTTTCCTTTATAGATACAAAGACATTGAAGGAAATAGAGATAAAAGGGCAGGAGGATTTTTAATACTCCAGCCATTTACCGACCGATTGCTTTTCAAAAAAAAATGTCCTTTGAACATCGGAAGAAAATGTATGTAACTTGAATGCTTGAATGTACAGAAGAGTCTCTTAGGGATCTCATAGAGATACAGGTTCAGTCGGTCTGGGGCAGACCTTAAGATTCTTCATTTTTAAGTTTCTCGGGTAGTGCTGATGCTGCCAGTTAATGGATCACATTTTGAGTACCAAGGCGGTGATCCTATAGATGCCTCAACTATCCACCTAAGACCGCCTCTAGAAGATAAAAACCAACCAATAGAAAAGTGCACATTGTCTCAAGCTCTGTATAGCAGCACGTGCTGGGCTCCGTCCCTTTTCAGCTGGAGAGTATCCTTTAAACAGCCTGCCTTACCCAACCCCACACCCCAGCCAGGTCCCTCCTTCCAGTCCACAAAGGAAAAGGAGCTTATTCACTCCCGTTAATCAATTGCCATGCAGGGATGTGAATCCTGAATTGCTAGGCATTCTGATTTTTTTCTGTGTAATCTACCATTTTTATAATGTTGGCACCTGATTCAAAAGGTAGAAACTGAAACTAACACAACATTGTAAATTTACTATACTCCAATATGAGTATAGTAAATAAAATCGTGGCATCCAGTCCCATCACTTCATGGCAATAGACCGGGGGAAAATGGAAACAGTGACAGACTTTATTTTCTTGGGCTCCAAAATCACTATGGACAGTGACTGCAGTCATAAAATTAAAAGACACTTGTTCCTTGAAAGAAAAGCTGAGACAAAGCTAGACAGCATATTAAAAAAGAGACATCATTTTGATGACAAAAGTATGTATAGTCAAAGCTATGGTTTTTCCAGTAGTCATGTATAGATGTGAAAGTTGGACCTTTAAGCAGACCGAGTGCCAAAAAATTGACACTTTTGAACCATGATGCTGGAGAAGACTCTTGAGAGTCCCTTGGTCAGCAAGGAGATCAAACCAGTCAATCCTAAAGAAAAGCAACCCTGAACATTCATTGGAAGGACTGATGCTGACACTTTAATACTTTGGCTACCTGATGCTAAAAGCCAATTCATTGGAAAAGACCCTGACTGGGAAAGATCGAGGACAGGAGGAGAAGGGGATGACAGAGGATGAGATGGTTGGATGGCATCTTCAAGTCAATGGACGTGAGTCTGAGCAAACTCTGGGAGATAGTGAAGGACAGGGAAGCCTGGTGTGCTGCCAAGACTTAGGGTCGCAAAGAGCCGGACATGACTGAGCAACTAAACAACAGTACTCCAATATAAAATTGGGCTTCCCTGGTGGCTCGTATGGTAGAGAATCTGCCTGCAGTGCAGGAGACCTGGGTTCGGTCACTGGGTCAGAAAGATCCTCTGGAGAAGGAAATGGCAACCCATTCCAGCATTCTTGCCTGGAGAATCCCATAGACAGAGGAACCTGATGGGCTATAGTCCATGGGATTGCAAAGAGTCAGACATGACTGAGCAATTAACACTTTCACTTTACTTTCTTTCAAAATAAAATTTTTTAAAAATTTTAAATAAAAGGAAAAGAAAATGGAGTGGTTAAAACAGGAATCACAGGCCTGGAGAAACTGGTTAGCAGTCTCGAAAGAGTGTTGTGCCTTTCAGGTACACCTGTATTCTCAGGCTCTAGGAACCAGTGTGCTTCCAAAGATGTGCAGTGCCTCATGTTTAATTCCTCACTGCTTCCTCTCTATCTCAGATGCTCCTGGCCTTCAGAGACTCAGAACCCACTTTGCTTCCATCTGGTCCTCCATCAGCTCTCGGCAAGGCTTAATGCAATTCCTAACAAGTTTCTTTTGTAGGCTAGATTATTTTTAAATTTAAGGGGAAACATAAAAGAACTATTAGTTGAACAGTTTTGGAAAAAAGTGTTCAGTGTGCCTGATTTAGTTTAATTATTATTATATAGTGATTAATACTGTGATAGCGATTGAGACTGTACAGTATTGACAGATTAAATGTAAAGTGTAAAGCTATAAAACCTTTAGAGGAAAATGGGAGTAAATCTTTGGGAACTAAGGCTAAGTTAAGAGTCCTTAGACTTGTCACCAAAAAGTTAATCCATAAAAGAAAAAAAAATTGATCAATTGGACCTCACCTGAAAGTTTTGTGAAAAAGTGTTCATAAGATGAAAAGGTATGGGAATCTCCTGATGTTCCAGTGGCTAGGACTCCGTGTTTTCACTGCCAAGAACATGGGTTCAATCCCTGATCAGGGAACTAACATTCCACATGCAACTTTTTAAAAAATGCAACTACAACTGAGAATATTTCCAAATCATATATCCAACAGAGTATTAATATAAAGAATATACAAAGAGTTCTCAAAACCCCAGTGTAACAAAGTCAGTAGAATTAGAAAATAAGCAAAATTACTTCAGTGAAGAGGATATACAGATGGCTAATAGTCACATGAAAAAATGTTCCTCATCATTTACTACTAGGGAAACATAAGTCAAAACAGTATACTACTATCAGAATGACTAAGATAAAAAATCACAGACAACCTCAAAGCTGATGAGGATTCAGAGAACTAGATCACTCATACCCCATACCCTGCTGGTGGAAGGTAAAATGGTACAGCAGATTTGGAGACAATCCAGTGGTTCTGCAAATGATTAAACACAGAGTTAACACAGGACCCAGCAGTTCCTCTCCTAGCTATACACCTAAGCCAAATGAAAACAGATGTCCCCACCAGAACCTGCACATGAATGTTCATAGAAGCTTTACTTGTAAAAGCCAAAAGCTGGAAGCAACACAGTTGCTTTAACAAGCAAATGGATAAATGGATTATGAAACTGCAGTCCATTTATACCGTAGACTATTAGCAAGAAAAATAAACCACTGATAGAAGCAACAACATGGATGAATCTTCAGAGAATTATGNTTGTAAAAGCCAAAAGCTGGAAGCAACACAGTTGCTTTAACAAGCAAATGGATAAATGGATTATGAAACTGCAGTCCATTTATACCGTAGACTATTAGCAAGAAAAATAAACCACTGATAGAAGCAACAACATGGATGAATCTTCAGAGAATTATGCCAACCGTCAAAGCTGACCCACTATATAATTACACTTATATAGAATTCTTGAAATAACAAAATTGAAATGAAGAACAGGTTAGTGGTTGCCAGAAACTGAAGAGGAGTGGGGCCAGAAGGAAGTGGAAAGAAAGTGAAAGTTGCTCAGTCAAGTCCAATTCTTTGCTACCCTGTGGATGATATCCCATAATGCTCCTCTGTCTATGGGATTCTCCAGGTAATAATACTGGAATGGGTTGCCATTTCCTTCTCCAGGGGATCTTCCTGACCCAGGAATTGAACCCACGTCTCCTGCATTACAGGCAGATTCTTTACCATCTGAGCCACCTGAGAAGGAGGTGTGGTGAGGGGAGGTTATAAAAGGGCAAGATGTGGCTACTTGTGGTGATGGAAGTGTTGTCTTGACGATGTCAGGGTCAGCATCCTGGCTGTGACACTGTTTTGCAAGATGTTACCACTGGGAGGAAACTGAGGAAGAGTGTGTGGAAGATACTACAACTGCATCAAATTTCTTACAACTACATGTGAATCTACAATTATCTCAAAAAAGCTTAATTCAAATTATAAAATCAGAGGGACTACCCTGGTGGTCCAGTGGCTAAGACTCCATACTCCCAATGCAGGGGGCAGGGTTCAATGCCTGGTCTGGGAGCTAGATCCCACTTGCTGCAACTAAGAATTTAAATGCCACAAGTTAAATGCCATTTCCTGCATGCCGCAGCTAAGACCCAGTGCAGCCAAATAAATAAATATTTTCTAAAATAAAATCAAAATTTAAAAAAATCTCAAAATCTGTCTGACTGTAAGTCCTGATCTAGGGATCCCTCTTTAGCTGCCACACACCATTATGTCCTGCTGGTACTGGAAGCTGGGTAGTTAAAAGTTAACAGTGTTAGAAGTCCTAACCAGGGCAATTAGGCAAGAAAAAGAAATAACAACTGTCTAAATTGGATAGGAAGAAGTAAAACTGTTACCATTTGTGGATGACATGATTTTAGATAAAGACTCCATCTAAAAACTGATATAAATAATAAATGAAGCGAGTATAGTACACAGTCAACCTTCAAAAATCTGTTGCATTTCTATAGACTAACAATGAGCTAGCAGAAAGAGAAATTAAAAAAATAATCCCATATACGATCACAACAAAATGAAGACACCATCTAGGAATAAATTTAGCAGGGAGGTAAAAGATTTGTGCAATGAAAATTATAATACACTGTTGAAATAAATTGAAAACACAAATAAATGAAAAGCTATTCTGTTCTTATGGATTGAAAGAATTAATATCGTTTAAATGTCCATACTTTGCCTAAAGCAAATGACTGACTCATTACAATCACTATAAAAATCCCAAGGAGATTTTTAACAGAAACAGAACAAAAAATTCTAAAATGTATATGGAACCAAAAAGATTCCAATTAGCCAAAGCAATCATGAGGAAAAAGAGAACAAAGCTGGAGGTATAATCCCTGATTTCAAA
Organism: Neotragus moschatus; assembly: GCA_006410615.1. Taxonomy (NCBI): domain Eukaryota; kingdom Metazoa; phylum Chordata; class Mammalia; order Artiodactyla; family Bovidae; genus Neotragus; species Neotragus moschatus. The sequence goes on from SJYA01007384.1 coordinate 5,127, forward strand.
CAATATAACAAAACCATAGTAATCAAAACAGCATGTTATTGGCAGAAAAGCAGATACATAGATGAATAGAACAGAATTAAGAACCAAAGAAATTAATCCACATGTATAAAGATGATTAATTTACAGCAAATTAGCAAAGAACTTAGAATGGAGAAAACAGTCTCTTCAATAAAAGGTGTTTGGAAAACTAGAAAGACACATTCAAAAGAATGAAACTTGACAACTATTTCACACCATATACAAAGACCAACTCAAAATGGATTAAAGACATGAATGTAAGACCTGAGACCATAAAACTCCTAGAAGAAAACATAGGCAGTACATTCTTTGACACTTGTCTTAGCAATATGTTTATAGATTGTTTCCTTGGGCAAGGAAAACAAAAGCAAAAATAAACAAATGAGACTACATCAAACTAAAAAGCTTCCACACAGCAAAGGAAACCATTGACAAAACAAAAAGAAAACCTACCATATGGGAGGAGATATTTGCAAATGACGTATCCAATAAGGAGCTAATATCCAAAATAAATCAAGAATGCACACAAGTTAACAACAAAAAAACAGACAACCTGATTTATAAAATGGGCAGAGGAGATGAATAGATATTTTTTCCAAGGAAAGCATACAGATGGCCAACATGTACGTGAAAAGGTGTTCAACATCACTGATTATTAGGGAAATGCAAATCAAGGCCACAGTGAAGTATCTCCTCACACCTGTTAGAATGGCTATTATCCAACAGCGAAGAAATAACAAGTGCTGGCAAGTATGTAGAAAAAAGGGAACCCTCATACAGTGCTGGTGCGAATGCAAATTGGTGCAGCCACTGTAGACAATGGTATAGAGGTGTCCAGCTATCCTACTTTTTTTGGATAAATATCCTTTTGGATATTTATCCAAAAAAATAATTTAAAAAAACACCAATTCAAAAAGACACATGCACCCCTTTGTTCATCACAGTATTATTTACAATAGCCAAGATATCAAAACAAGCTATGTGCTCATCAGTGGATGTATATGTGTCCTATATATATAATGGAATATTTGTTGTTCTTCTTCAGTTGCTAAGTCATGTCTGACTCTTTGTGACCTCATGGACTGCAGCACAGCAGGCCTCCCTGTCTCTCACTATCTCCTGGAGTTCGGGGAATATTACTCAGCCATAAAAAAGATGAAATATTTCCATTTATGACAACTTGAATGGACCTTGAGAGTATTATGCTAAGAGAAATAAGTCAGACAGAAAAAGACAAATACTGTATGATTTTGCTCACCTGGGGAATATTTTTTAAAAATAAATGAAGAAACCAAACCAGACAAAAACAAGTAGGTACAGAGAACAAAATGGTGGTTACCAAAGAGGCAGGAGTAGGGTAGCGTGAAATGGGTAAAGGGGACTAGCTGTATGATGATAGATGGAAGTTAAAATGTTGGTGGTGAGCACACTCTAGGGTAGAGCTTGTGGTAGCTCAGCTGGTAAAGAATCTGCCTGCAATGCAGGAGATCCCAGTTCGATTCCTGGGTTGGGAAGTTCCCCTGGAGAAGGGATAGGCTACCCACTCCAGTATTCTTGAGCTTCCCTGGTGGCTCAGATGGTAAAGACTCTGCCTGCAATGCTGGAGACCTGGTTTCGATCCCTGGGTTGGGAAGATCCCCTGGAGGGGGGCATGGCAACCCACTCCAGTATTCTTGCCTGGAGAATCCCCATGGAAGAGGAGCCTGGCAGGGGTCAGAAAGAGTCTAATGCAAGTAAGCATAGCACAGCACACTCTAGGGTATGCAGAAGAAATAATAATATTGTACACATGAAGCTTATATAATGTTATAAGTCAATACTATAATCAATAAATCAATTTTAAAAATAAAATTTCCATAGGAAAAAAAAGAAAAAGATTCTCTCAGAAGAAGTCAAGTCTTTGACAAGACTGGGTACTTGGTGAGGACAAAAGCTCCAGTTCCTCCTAAACTTCCCTTCGTTTACGCCTATGACCTCACTCTCAGTCTGAAAACTACTTCCCTTATAGAGGAAATTAAAACCCTTCCATCACTCATCAAAAAGTCGGTAAGTGCCTCCACTATGACAGGCATTTTGTGAGTTGCTGAAAGACAGTTCTTAAAGACAGTCTTTGTCCTGAAGAGGGAAAGGAAGACAAAGCAGGAAATTGCAGAGTGGTATCACAGGTACTAGGAAGCAGGAGCGGAGAAGGCAATGGCGACACACTCCAGTACTCTTGCCTGGAGAATCCCAGGGAAAGAGGAGCCTGTTGGGCTGCCGTCTATGGGATCGCACAGAGTCGGACATGACTGAGCGACTTCATTTTCACTTTTCACTTTCATGCATTGGAGAAGGAAATGGCAACCCACTACAGTATTCTTGCCTGGAGAATCCCAGGCACAGAGGAGCCTGTTGGGCTGCCGTCTAGGGGATCGCACAGAGTCGGACACGACTGACGTGACTTAGCATCAGCAGTAGCAGCAGGAAGCAGGAGGCACAAGGTGCTGCTGGAGAACATAAGGCCATCAGTCCAGTGAAGGGGCACATCAGTTCAGGTTCTCCAGGGAAAGAGAGCCCGAAAGGGACGGACACACACACACACACACACACACACACACACACACACACACGATTATTTCAAGGAATTGGCTTATGCAATTGTGTATTTGGCAGGCCTGAAATCTGTAGGGCAGGATGGCAGGGGATGATTAAAGTTTTGGGTGGTGAAGATTACAGAACATTGTAATGGAAACATTCAATGCCACTGAGTTGTACATGTACAAATTATTGAAATACTGAGCTGATGTGACAGAATTCCTTCTTTTTGCAGGAAAACCTGTTCTCCTCTGGAGGGTATCCACATTATCAAGGATACTCTTGTTTACTTAAAATCCATTGATTGTAGATGTTAATCACACTTACAGAATACCTGCACAGCAATAACTACATTGGTATTTGAATAAATAGCTGGATACTATAGACGAACCAAGTGTATTCATGAAACTAAGCATTACAAGGAGTATCTTAGGAGACTCCCATAGTGTAGTGGCATCTAAGCATTTCCTCAGCTTCCTTTCTCCTACTAGTCTTTTTGCCTCCCACATCTCCCTGACCACATCCAAAGCCAAACCCTATATTGCCCCCAATTGCCCCCTGCTCCTTCTGCAGAACCTGCTTCAACAGTCCTTCCTTCTCTCATGACTTCTTTCCTCAGTCTGGAAACATGCTTCATACTAAAATAGTCAGCTTTCAACTCATCTCCCACTCCACCTGTAACCCAGGCTACAGCCTTCCTTTTCCCCAAATTCCTCCGAAAAACAATTCCTACTCCTGTGAACCACACTAACTCCTTAATGCTTTATGGCACCTGCCTCTGCATTTCAGTGGAATTCATTCTCTCTAGACTTGCACTGTACAATGTAGGCAAACTGTCTCATTAGTAATTTATATTGGTTACATGTTAAAATGATAACATTTTAAATATGCTGACCTAAATGAAATATATTGTTAACATTCATTTCACATTTCTTTGTACTGTAGTCATGAAAAATTGGAAATTACATGTCACACATTATGTTTCAATNTTGCACTGTACAATGTAGGCAAACTGTCTCATTAGTAATTTATATTGGTTACATGTTAAAATGATAACATTTTAAATATGCTGACCTAAATGAAATATATTGTTAACATTCATTTCACATTTCTTTGTACTGTAGTCATGAAAAATTGGAAATTACATGTCACACATTATGTTTCAATTGGACAATACTGCTCTAGATAGTTTCCTACTAGCCTCTGTGTATCTAATCCCACACTCCTTATCACATTTCTTATCCTGTTTGCACTGATTTTCTCCTGCTCCTTCTTGACACTCCTGACTTGATAGTTTTCTTGGTATCCCATTCTCTTTCCTTTTTTCCACTCTCTGCCTCATTCACCCTAGGGAGTTCTGTCCATACTCATGACTTTACCTACCCACATTACAATCTCCATTCAACCATCTCATCCTCTATCATCCCCTTCTCCTCCTGCCTTCAATCTTTCCCAGCATCAGGATCTTTTCCAGTGAGTCAGTTCTTCACATCAGGTAGCCAAAGTACTGGCGCTTCAGCTTCAGAATCAGTCCTTCCAATGAATATTCAGGCCTGATTTCCTTTAGGATTGACTGGTTGGATCTTGCAGTCCAAGGGACTCTCAAGAGTCTTCTCCAACACCACAGTTCAAAAGCATCAATTCTTTGGCACTCAGCTTTCTTTATAGTCCAACTCTCACATTCATACATGACTACTGGAAAAACTATAGCTTTGACTAGATGGGCCTTTGTCGCCCAAGCAATGTCTCTGCTTTTTAAGATGCTGTCTAGTTTGGTCATAGCTCTTCTTTCAAGGAGCATGCATCTTTTAGTTTCATGGCTGCATGAAACTTATTTAACTTCATGGTTGCATGAAAATATATTTAAGTATAGTTGTGATAATAAACCTTACAACCATCCTGATTTGTTTGTAATCTGTCTGCTGTTTAAGCCTTGAAAACACATTTATGTTTGATTTGATATTTTAATGAAAAAATCTATGAAAATTTGATTATATATATTAATGTTAAGGCATTTAAAGTTTCAATAACACTTAGCTAAGTTAATAAATTCTATTTTAATAGCTATGGAAGCAGTTGCTTAATTTTGAAGAAATATTAAGTTCTATTGCATATAATTAGTAACAGTACCCTTGGCATTTAACCAAGTACAAATAGATGTCTTCTCCACTCAGAGAAGTCCTGTTAACAATAGGTGCAACACACCAGATTTGGAGGAAACTGCCAGTTAGGACATGTGTTCTTCAACAGGTGCACAGCCGGCGCCTCCTCCATGCAGGTGCTATTCGAGATGTTAGGGATGCATCAGTGAACAAACAAAGTCTCGTGTCCTCGCGGTGCTTGTAGATGCGTGCCTGCTCTCCACTGGGGACACAATAGGGATAAGAGAGACCAGAATGCTCATCCATGGGGAGTGTAAGTTCTTAGTGGCGAGGAAGAGATAACAGGTTGCTAAACACAATATGTAAAACAGAGGAAAGGGGAACAGGGCTGAGAGATCACTAGTACTGTGTCCTGAGAATGCTTCATAGGGCCTTGCATTTGAGTGGAAACCTAAAGGGGAGGGAGCATTAGGGTTTGTTTTGTTTTGTTTTTTCTTATTTGCATTAATTATGTCTATTTAATATCAGTAATAGTATACATGTTGTTTCATAACTTCCTTTTTTCTTCACTTACTAGACTATAAACATATATATATTTTTACATCCCTATTAAACGTAGGTCATAATTACCAGGTCTCCTAACTTTTTAAACAGGTTCCTTGAAATGTTCAAATTATTTGGAGCTGTTTATCTATGTGTTTCTCTTGAGTTTTTCTTAAGCTGTCCCCATCTAAAAGAGTGGGTTAAAGGTATTGTGTATTTAAACACATAAGAACTGTAATACACACTGTGGAGCAGAGAGCTTCTTTCCACTGGTATGTTCCAAGTTCAGTGAAAGTCCACCCTTCTCATGACCTTGGACTTTGTGAAGTCTCTACCCACTCTAAGCTGGTCCTGCTACTAACAGTGCATGCTCAGTTGCTCAGTCTTCTCCAACTCTTTGGCACCTCATGGACTATGGTCCATCAGGCTCCTCTGTCCATAGGATTCTCCAAGCAAGAATACTGGAGTGGGTTGCCATGCCCTCTACCAGGAGATCTTCCTCACCCAGTGATTGAACCCAGGACTCCTGTGTCTCCCGCATTTGCAGGTGGCTTCTTTACCACTAGCACCACCTGCTGCTAAGGTGAGAGAAAAACAGAAAAACGTGTCCTGCCTGCGCACTGCAAAACTTACCCGAGAAGTGTTTTCCTTCGGTCTGAAACAAGGAGGGAAATAAATACATGCCCCTAAGGACCAGTTCAAGAGATAGAGAGGCAGTAAGAGAACTCAATGGCCACACTGGCCCCAAAGCATCACCAGAATCAGGTTGGTCCTTCAGTCTCCCTGTGCCCAGCAGTGTCCCACCCAGGGGATCCCCAGGGTTCTGGAGGCCTGCTTGTTCAGGCTGGGAGTGGGCTCTGGCTGGGGCCTGATTTCTGTTCCCTCCCTCCCTTGGCTGCACTGCTAGCTGGAGCCACTCCTTAACCCCCCTGCTCTGTGTGACGGAGGTGGGGGTTCCAGGGCCAGCCAAGTCGATGGTCATTAATACTGTGGCCTGTCTTCACATTCACCTTGAAAATTGTCTGGGACACTGGCTCCAAGTGCAGGGACTTACTGTGAGTGGTGGGACGCTCCAGGGAACCCAGGGCAGCCCACTCAGTGGCAAACCTGGCAGGAAAATCCAAGGAGCCTTCACATCACCCTCAATGCAGGTCCAGTGGAGAAAAACCCACATGCTCCCACTTCCAAGTAGTGTTTTAGTGCTTACCAGGCAACCAAAATCAGTGTGAAGAAAAAGGATAAAACTTTTTTTTTTTAAGGGAGCACTGGGGTCTTGAAGCCAACTTTTGAATAACAAGAATTCTAGAAAACAAAAGGGGAAAAAACGATGAACAAAATAATTTAAAAGTATTTCCCAAAGATTAAAATCACAAAGGCCTAAACATCTCAAAAACACCACTGGAAGCTAGGGGACACAGTGAAGCAAAGAATGAGATTTTGAGGGAAAAATAATTTCCACCCAAGAATTTATATAGCCAGATGTCCAATTAACTGGGCAGATAGAATAAAAATATTTTCAGACATGCATTCTTCATCAGGANACTTTTGAATAACAAGAATTCTAGAAAACAAAAGGGGAAAAAACGATGAACAAAATAATTTAAAAGTATTTCCCAAAGATTAAAATCACAAAGGCCTAAACATCTCAAAAACACCACTGGAAGCTAGGGGACACAGTGAAGCAAAGAATGAGATTTTGAGGGAAAAATAATTTCCACCCAAGAATTTATATAGCCAGATGTCCAATTAACTGGGCAGATAGAATAAAAATATTTTCAGACATGCATTCTTCATCAGGAAATGATAGAGGATTTATTTGCTTCATCAAAATGTAAGGACATCTCTCTCTGAAGAGAACTAAAATAACGAAACCATTGCCTCAAAGACCCTGTACTTGGGGTTCTCAAGGTGAATGCAGCCAGGGAGCCCCATGTAGCCTGCAGCTGAGTCCAAGTTCCCCAACCTTACCTGAGCTCCCCCACTTTCTCCAAATCTACCCACACCCTGGACACAGAAACACTCCCAAGTATTTCACCAAGGCTGAAAGGAGTTAATCCTTTTACTCTTGAAAATTCTAAAACTAACATTTTAACCCAAACTGGACTCCCCAAACTGAGGAGAAAATGAACAATAACTTAAAAAAAAAGACATATTTCACATCTAGGTACAATATTCAAGAACTTCAGAATGAAGCAGTCTATCTGGCAAATACTCAAACGGCCATTGAGAATTACAAGGAACTGCAATATTATATCTAGAAACATTCTAGGAAGAAATTTGCCAGCTGTGAGGTTTCCAAGAGAACTCCTAAACTCTAAACTACCTTTCCCTTCGTTCCATGAAGTAAAACATTCCATTTCAAAAATTCACTTGAAACCTGTTTTTATATCTTTTTGATGCCCATTGCTCTTAAACTCTACCTGTAAAATGTATTTCTCATTTTAACTAACCCAGAACATTAGACACCAGCTTCTACTACCACAATTATTTTGAATACTTCCTCTTCATATTTCAGTCTCGTCATCAGCTTGCAAGTGTCTGTTTCTTTCTTCAGCTTGCTTATGATTACCTGCTTCCTTCTTGGAATTCAGTTAGCTCATCCCCAGAATCCTGCAAGGTAATCAGAAACAATAGAAAAAAAGAAAGAAAGAGATAATTTACACTAGATATCATGAGGATCATCTTGAAGATGATCATATGTATATCAGTTTAATACTTTTGCCTGAATGCTATCAATATTGCTATAAAATATGAAAATAAACAAAAACAACAAAAAGTAAGTCATGGGGTCCAGAGAGCCCAGGATCTAACAGTGGGTGGTAAGTAATCCACAGCAGGTCCCAGAGAGCAGCTGGCTTAGATAAAATTGGTTAAGTCTGCAGGAGCTGGGTAGAATCTTTAAGCATTGTGAATCACTACAATGTATACCTGTACCTTATACAGTTTACATCAACTACACTTCAAATTTGGGAAAAAAAGACTGAAGGAGCAATACTGTCAGGATGAACCAATAAAGGGCCTGGAAGTACTGGGGAGACACACAGTTGGGGAGAGTTTGGGAATAAAGAAGGAGTAGAGAGAAAAATAAGCATTTGAAAAAAGCAAAAGTAGTATTTGAACAAAAATTCAATTCATAACATCAATAAAAACAAAACTTGTTGCTAGAAATTGCAATACACTCTATGCAGCTATGAATATTGTTTATAAGGCCATAGTCATATAGACTTGCATACTGATCTAACAGAATTGTATAGTGAATTGGCAGGATACCAGGTCTGATGTGTGCAGGCAAGATGGAGAACCAGAGTAAAAGTTATTGAGCGATTTCTGTGAGAGTGAATTCTGTGCACCCAAAGGAGTGTTTAGAAAATTAGGAATTTCTAATTTCTAATTTTGAAACTTCTTTGAAAGTTAATATTTTTATTTTTTTCAAATTATAAAAGCCAAAACAGCAGTCCTTCTTAATCTTGTTCTACTTTCAAAACTTACTATATTTACGAGCTTAGAAAGTTTTAACAGTTATGGTTAATGGCTTCTGAATGACATAAGGTATCACCAACAAATTTAATTAAACATCCTTATACATGGGAAAATGATTGCAAAGTAATCAAATAACAAGAACTTTTGGATCGGAAAGATTCCCTGGAGAAGAAAATGGCTACCCACTCCAGTATTGTTGCCAGGAGAATTCCATGTAGAGGAGACTGGAAGGCTATAGTTCATGGGGTCACAAAGAGTTGGACACAACTGAGCAACTAACACTTTCACTTTCTGAATTATTAGTTCCTACAAATCAAATACACAAAATATTAGTATATTGAATATAAACTAGGACTTCATCTTAAAGTCACACATAAAAACCCATTACTTAATTATATATTTTAAACTGGAATTCCAAAATCATCTAATACATTATCTAAAATATTACAGAAACATAAAACGCTATGTATTGGGTTGGTGAAAATTTTCATTCAGATTTTTACATAAGATGCTACAGAAAAGCCAGACGATCTTTTTTGCTATCCCAATATATGGATCCCTTTCTTTTTTAAAACCACTAGCGATTAACTAAAGTAAAAAAAAAAAAAAACTGCTTATACTTTATTTATTTATTTATTTTTGGCTTCAGTGCATCTACATTGCTGCCTGTGGGCTTTCTCTAGTCATGAGCAGCTCATGGGCTCTAGAGCTGGGATGGGAGAGTTGTGGTGCAAGAGCCTTGCTGTATGTGGACTCTTCCTGCATCGGGGATCAAACCCATGTCCCCGGCATTGGCAGGTAGACTCTTAACCACTAGACCTTTCCCCGGAGGATCTTGCCAACCCAGGGATCAAACCGGAGTCTCCCGCATTGCAGGCACATTCATTACCGTCTGAGCCACCAAGAAATGCACCTGAAAGTGAAAGTCGCTCAGTAGAGTCCGACTCTGCGACCCCATGGACTGTACAGTCCATGGAATTCTCCAGGCTAGGATAGTGGAGTAGGTAGCCTTTCCCTTCTCCAGGGGATCTTCCCAACCCAGGGATCGAACCCACGTCTCCGCATTGCAGACGGATTATTTACCAGCTGAGCCACCAGGGAAGCCCCCCAAAATGCACCTGGATCTCTGCAAACACGGATTCGCGCCTCTGAAAGCGATCGTCCCGATGTGGGCTCTCCTAACATCTCTGGGACTGTCCCAGCCTGAGTCCACCGTTACGGCTTCAGCAGCTTCCCGGCCGTGGCCGCCCACTGAGCGCGAAAGGAAGAGGGAGGCTTAAGCGCCGTCGGGGGCGCGAGCCCCGGAGCAGCTGAGCCCGCCTGGAAGCAGCAGCAGCTGCGGGTTTGCGAGGCGAGGCCTGCAAGCCAATGAGAAGGGCGCGGGGTGGGGCGTCGCCGGCCAAAGGCCCTAGAAATGCTAGAGCTCGGGCTGCTCTTGCGCTGTGAGGCGAGCTGACCACAGCATGGCGGCTCCTAAGCGGTTTCCGACGCTCGTTCGGCTGGAGCAGCGAGAAGGAACGCTCTTCGAGGTGCTTGGTAATCTCACCAAGCGGCCCTACTGGTTTCACTCTGAGTACCTGAAGAGCCCGAAGGCAGTTCACCTGGAGGCCTGGCTGGTGGAAGCGATCTTCGGTGAGTGGGCCCAAGAGGGGAAGCCAGGGCCGCCTCTCGGCCCTGGGGTGGCCGCGTCCTCGGCAGGCCTCTCCTGCGGCCCGGGCTGCCTTCCAGAGTCCCTGCTGCCGCCTCCCCTCCTGCCCCCGCTGCTAACGACGTCTTTGCTTCCTGCGCAGGCCGGGGTGGAGAATTCATCCCGCACGTCGAGTGTGTGTCACAGACCCTGCTTCACGTTAATCAGTGGGACCCGGACGGCGAGGCTGAAATCTTGATATTTGGCCGGCCTTATTACCAGCAGGATGTATCCAAGATGATCATGAACTTGGCTGACTACCACCGTCAACTCCGGGCGCGAAGTACGCGGATGGGAACCATGAAAGGCACCCTAGGCAGGCCCCGGGTTCTTGGGAGAGGTCTTGATGATTCCCGGCTGTGCCTGGGCAGTGGTCTCATCCTTTCAGTTCTCCTGGGAGAGGGTTTCCTCTTTGCAAGGGATCTAGAAGAGCGAACTGGCTTACTGTTCTCAGATTTCGGATCCCTAGCCCTGCAGCCCGAACGGATAACCCCCTTTGTGGGACGCATGGGACACAGGTGCGACTTCCTCTCTTTGCTCTTCTTCCAGGCCCTGAGAAGGCTCCTGCCCGGGAGGCGGCCACCCAGCGGTCCCCCGACGGTGTCCAGGAGGCCGGGACCCAGCGGTCCCCCAGCGCAATCCAGCAGGCGGCGACACAGCTGTCACCCGGGAAAGCCCGGGAGACGGGGACCCAGCGATCTCCCAGCGCTGCCCGAGAGGCCGGGACCCAGCGATCCCCCAGCGCTGCCCGAGAGGCCGGGACCCAGAGATCCCCCAGCGCAATCCAGCAGGCGGGGACCCAGTTGTCACCCGAGAAAGTCCAGGAGACTGGAACCCAGCGGTCCCCCGGCGCGACCCGCGAGGCGGCCACCCAGCGGTCCCCCGACGCGACCCGCGAGGCGGCCACCCAGCGGTCCCCCGGCGCGGCCCGCGAGGCGGCCACCCAGCGGTCCCCCGGCGCGGCCCGCGAGGCGGCCACCCAGCGGTCCCCCGGCGCGGCCCGCGAGGCGGCCACCCAGCGGTCCCCCGGCGCGGCCCGCGAGGCGGCCACCCAGCGGTCCCCCGGCGCGGCCCGCGAGGCGGCCACCCAGCGGTCCCCCGGCGCGGCCCGCGAGGCGGCCACCCAGCGGTCCCCCGGCGCGGCCCGCGAGGCGGCCACCCAGCGGTCCCCCGGCGCGGCCCGCGAGGCGGCCACCCAGCGGTCCCCCGGCGCGGCCCGCGAGGCGGCCACCCAGCGGTCCCCCGGCGCGGCCCGCGAGGCGGCCACCCAGCGGTCCCCCGGCGCGGCCCGCGAGGCGGCCACCCAGCGGTCCCCCGGCGCGGCCCGCGAGGCGGCCACCCAGCGGTCCCCCGGCGCGGCCCGCGAGGCGGCCACCCAGCGGTCCCCCGGCGCGGCCCGCGAGGCGGCCACCCAGCGGTCCCCCGGCGCGACCCGCGAGGCGGCCACCCAGCGGTCCCCCGGCGCGACCCGCGAGGCGGCCACCCAGCGGTCCCCCGGCGCGGCCCGCGAGGCGGCCACCCAGCGGTCCCCCGGCGCGGTCCGCGAGGCGGCCACCCAGTGGTCCCCCGGCGGGGCCCGGGAAGCCGGAACCCAGAGCTTCCTCGAAGTTACGCAGGATCCAGATACCAGTTTCTGAAGGCGTTCCGCGCTCAGAAGCAAGAGAGCCAGGGAAGGTCCAAGTGAAAGCCCCTCCTGGAACCCTGTTCTCCTAAGTCCCGTTCTGCTGCAGAAGCTGAGAAAAGAATGGTGTGCGTTTTTGATTTTTGGTTTCCCTGGTCCCCGCCACTCCCTGTTAAAGGTTAGGAAACACGAATCTGAAGAGTTCTAATAAAGAATCAAATTTCCCTAACGTGTGTTATTAATAACTGGCAGAGAGATGCGGAGGGAGAGCCACCTTTCTCCAGCAGTAGCTATCGCTCTGCTGGACTGCTTTCGATCTAGGTGCATGCGTGCTAAGTCGCTTCAGTCGTGTCTGACTCTTCACCATCCTGTGAACTGTAGCCTCCTCATTCCATGGGATTCTCCGGACAAGAATGCTGGAGGTGGTTGCTATGCTCTTCACTAGGGGATCCCCACCCTGGGATCCAGCCCGCATCTCTGACGTCTCCTGATTGACAAGCGGGTTCTTTACCGCTAGCGCCACCTGGGAGGACCCCTACCCATACACGGGTGAGAGCTTTTAGTTTTCCCCCGCCCGGGACCTCAATCTCTCCCGCCTCGGTCAGGAGCTTTCCTGGTGCTCACCACCGCGATGCCTGGCTTTGCAAGGTGAGAGACCTCCAGGTCCGTCGAGTCTGCTCTCATGGGAAACCTTTCCAAGCCTGCGATGTTTCTGCTCAAAGTGACCTGGGACGGGAAAACGGTTTCAACCCGGGCCTCACGGCTGGGTGCAAGCGACTTCCCAGCTTGAGCAACTGCTGGCTAGGAGAGAAAACTGAAAGGGGCAGGACAATCCAGCAGTCCTCTCAAAGTCTTGCACGGGTCACTCGACATTCAGCCATATTTGAAGTTATTGAGACACAAGCAGTGCTGGTGACTCTTCCTGACTGATTAGTAATCACAGGAGTGGGGTGCTGTCACTTTAAGATTGAAACATACTTGACATGTTCAGTTCAGTTCAGTAGCTCAGCTCAGTCGTGTCCAACTCTTTGCGACCCCATGAATCGCACCATGT
>SJYA01007385.1:1493-18613 GCA_006410615.1 Neotragus moschatus
GGGGGGCGGCGGGGGGTGGGGGGGGGGGGGGGGGGGGTGGGGGGGGGGGCGGGGGGGGGGGGGGGGGCGGGGGGGGGGGGGCCTTCATCAGGAAGAGCCGGGATCGGGGCGCACAGGAGGGGGCTTCGGGTGGAGCTCCAGCCTCCCAGTAACAGGCATCGGCTTCAGCAAATAATGACTCACGAAACAGGGTTTGCAGATGACTGTTGACTAACTGTTTGAAATCAGTGCGCTGGGTCACAGGAGCAAGAGGGTCACTTTTACTTGTGGGGGGCCCCTCTCTCGTACTTGGAGAAGTTGGGGGCTTAACATCTTCAGAGAAAATCAGAGCCTGGGGCAGGAGTCACGCCCAGCACACAGCTGAAGGCTCCGGGCTTGAATCACCGGATCGGAGCCCCATGCTGAAGCAGACTTGCAGACTGGCTTGTGACGGCGGGGCTTACTGCAAACAGACACCGCAGCCTCAGCACATACTCACGGCTCCACGTGGAGCACAGGGCACAGGGCGGCCCTACCCTCCGCCCCCGGCCCCTTTCAGGGAACCCCAGGGCCACGGGGCCCCCCATCTCTTGGCAGCCAGGGCTGACCATCTTGGTCTTTGTGATCTGGAGTATCAGGGGACAGGGTGGACAGGCACGGCCCGGGTGTGGAGCCAGGATCATTCTCAGGGGCTCGCCTTTCAGACACTGCTCCCCAGTCTAAAGACAGGGATGACCGCAGACCCCACTTAGACCTTCTGACCTGAGAACGTGCATGAAGAGCCGTGCTAACCCGAGAACAGGACGTGAAAGCAGGACACTATTTCTAGTTTAGAACCAGCGTGTCCGTCCCTCCCTGCAGCATCCCCAGCCAGTGTAGGGGACACGGAACACGCTGTGCAATGCGCAAATCCGCGCATCCGCGCACATGCGCAGATGTGGGCGACGGAGGCGAACAGAAAGCGCGCGCGCCACTCCCGCAGCACCGGGGTCAGAGTTCCGCGCTCGCGAGCGGAGGCTTGCCCACGCTCACAGCCCTGCTGCCACCGGCCGCCCCGGTCCACACACACCGCCGCCGGGTCACCCAGCTCCGGTTCCGGGTGCAGAGAAGCGAGCGCACCAGCGTCCGGAGGAAGAAACAGCGCGCCAGAGACACAGATTCAGATGAGCCCCAGCGGGAAGGAGAACCCAGCTCTGAGCTGGGGGTGGGCAGGGCCCCTTCCTCGCTCAGCTGGGGGACGGGCCCGCATCACGGGTCGGGGGCAGAGGCTGGGCTCCATCCACCCTCTCGGGAGTCTGCGCTCTGGTGCCCCTCACGGCCCAGGCTGTCCCCACGTGCGCCACACACACACACACACACACACACACACGCACGCACAGACACACACGTGCCCCTCACGGCCCAGACTGTCCCCTCGTGTGCCACAAACACACACACACACACACACACACGTGCCCCTCACGGCCCAGACTGTCCCCGCATGTGACACACACATGCACAGACACACACATGCCCCTCACGGCCCAGGCTGTCCCCTCGTGTGACACACACATGCACACACGCACAGACACACACACGCACATGCACACACACACACAGGCACAGACACACACACACACACACACACAGACACACACGTGCCCCTCACGGCCCAGGCTGTCCCCTCGTGCGCCACACACACACACACACACACGCACACACGCACAGACACCGGGCTGTTTCCCCTCCCCTCTCTCTGGCAAAGCCACCGAAAGCAAGCGGCAGCGGCATCAGGGCAGAGGCTCCTGGGGCTCCGCTGACGGGCTGTGTGCGGGACAAAGCGGACGCGCGACCTCGGCGCCCGAGCCGGTGCTGGTGGGTGCCCCTGCTCGCCCTGCGCCCTTCACATCCAGCCTCTTCCTTCTTCTGACATTTTGCTCTTTTTCCGACATTTCCTCGTCACTCTTCCCCCACTTTTCCCTCCGTTTCCCCTATGTCTTCCTCCACTAACTGGTCACCTTATTAACCAAAATGTGGGTTTAGCCTGTGACATTCTTCATGATAAAGTATGCCAGTCATGCCAAAAATGCAGAGTCTCGACTTTGTTAAAGTCTGATGTGTATGTGGAAGAGGTGGGCTGGGTCAGCCCCAAAATGGCAGCCGTGCTTCTTTCTAGAAGGAGAGATTCAGAGTGGTTCTCTTTTTTATTGCTACTTTGAAAATCTTACATAATTAGATTTTTTCACAGCAAACAAATGAAATGTATGTGTAACTCCTTACATAAGTCTCTAAACAAAACAAGAAAAGCATGAATGTGCCTTTACTTCCAAATGGCCTTGAATCACGTATTTGAAAGTGAGGTTGGATGTTGCAGCCTCCCCTAAACATACCGAGACCTTCTCCCTCAGAGGCAGCATCTGGAGGTCAAGGACAATGCCATCTTCCTGAAGGGCCGCCCCCCACCGCCGCCCCCAGGCAGGAGACCCTCAGCCAGCCATTGAAAGCCTATTTCTTTTCCTACCATTGTCCTGGAGTTACTTAACAACTTAGATGTTTAAGTCAAATACTAGACTGTCAAAAAGTAATTCGGAAAGAGAAAGACAAATATCCCATGATACCACTTGAGTGTGAAATCCAACATACAAATGAACTTATCTACAAAACAGAAACAGACTCACAGAGAGAACAGACCTGGGCCTGCCAAGGGAGAGGCGGGCGAGGGAGAGAAGGGATTGGGAGTTTGGGGTTAGAAGGTGCAAACTGGTACACACAGGACAGGTAAGCAACACGGTCCTGCTGAACAGCACAGGGAGCTGTGTTCAATACCCTGGGATAAACCACAGCGGAAGAGACTGGGAAAGCAGCACGCTCATGCCTACATATGCCGAGAGAGAGACCGGAGCCAGTTCACTGTGCAGCAGAGATTAACGCGACGCTGGGACTCAACTCTGTTTCAGCAATGTGCTGCTGCGAAGTCACTTCAGTCGTGTCCGACTCTCTGTGGCCCTGTAGACGGAAGCCCACCAGGCTGCCTCGTCCCTGGGATACTCCAGGCAAGAACACTGGAGTGGGCCGCCATTTCCTTCTCCGATGCATGCAAGTGAAAAGTGAAAGTTATGTGTGTGTATATATATATACATAAAGCTATATTACTTTGCTGACTAAGATCCGTCTAGTCAAGGCTATGGTTTTTCCTGTGGTCATGTATGGATGTGAGAGTTGGACTGTGAAGAAGGCTGAGCGCCACAGAATTGATGCTTTTGAACTGCGGTGTTGGAGAAGACTCTTGAGAGTCCCTTGGACTGCAAGGAGATCCAACCAGTCCATTCTGAAGGAGGTCGGCCCTGGGATTTCTTTGGAAGGAATGATGCTAAAGCTGAAGCTCCAGTATTTTGGCCACCTCATGCGAAGAGTTGACTCATTGGAAAAGACTCTGATGCTGGGAGGGATTGGGGGCAGGAGGAGAAGGGGACGACCGAGGATGAGATGGCTGGATGGCATCACTGACTTGATGGGCATGAATCTGGGTGAACTCTGGGAGTTGGTGATGGACAGGGAGGCTGGGCATGCTGCGATTCATGGGGTCGCAGAGTCGGACACAACTGAGCAACTGAACTGAACTGAACACTGTCGAGAACCAGGATGGGAGTAACATCCCATTTCTCATTCACAGATTTGCACGTTGCTCTTAGGATTGAACTTCAAAGTCTGAGGATTAGCAGTACACATATCTGGGAGAGATACCGAGGAAAAAACGAAGAAAGAAGACAGCCCTTGCCTGTCACTCACCCCGGGAACTGCACTGTGTCCCAGCAAGGCAAAGAGTAAATGCGTCCTCGTACTGCGTCTTCCAGGCTTCCCTGGTGGCTCAATGGTAAAGAATCTGCCCGCCAAGCCTGAGACGGGTGTTTGATCCCTGAGTCAGGAAGCTCCCTGGGAAAAGAAAATGGCAACCCACTCTAGCGTTCTCACTTGGGGAGTCCCGAGGACAGAGGAGCCTGGCAGGCTACAGTCCACGGGGTCGCAAAAGAGTCAGACAGGACTCAGCGACTAGACAACAACAGCCGCGTCTTTTGCTGTGTCTGGGGAAACGTGCGCTGACTGGTTAATCGAAAGAAAAGAGGGCAGGAAAGAAGGAAGAAAGAACGTCACGCGCACAGAATTCACCACTTGAGTGACTGGAAGCTGAGTGAGCCATCGGGAAGTTCAGTGGACAGAGCTCTCCCGCAAAGACACGCATGAGCTCCACGCCCAGACTGCTCCCCTGCCCCTGTGAGCCTCTGCCCGAGGAGCAGAGACCCAGCAAACACCTCTGAAATGGACACACAAGTAAGACTAACATGTGTCATGGCCCACTGTAATTACTATGCCTACCATGAAACCAGGAGGAAGGCCTGGTTCAGAAAGCACCAGGGCCTCTGGGAGATCTTGTCTAAGGGGTGGGTGTGATCTTAGCTCACAGTGACGCGGAGAAGAATGCAGTTACAGGGGTCCACAGCCAGGCCGGGGTCATGGCATCAGGAGAAGCTCCCGTGGGCCTGAAGCCCAGGTGTGTCTGGGGACCCAGGAGACCCCCAAAACCTATAGAAGAGGATAAAGGAGGGGCCCAAGGGGAAGAGAGAGTGAGGGTCCCACCGCAGAGGAGGTGTGAAGGGGTCTGCACACAATCAGCGGATAAAAGACACACAGGCTGATGGTACGAACGATGTTGCAGTTTCGAAAAAATACACTTTGTCATCATTTCCTCAACAAGCTTAAAACTGAGCTTCTGGCAGTCTAATTGGATTCTGAAGGCCCTAAGAGAGAATACGGAATTCTAAACCATTCTTGCTGAATTCTTTTGCGAATAATTCTTTTGTAAAGTAATCCACTCCACAAACTTTATCTTTTGATGATTGCTTAAACACTATCATAGACTCACACAGCCTATTCCATAATCAGGACAGCTGGATTTGGGACCAGATAGACAGACACAGATGTGGACAGAGACCAAGACACAAACTTCAGGACTTGAGCGGCATGTTTTAAAAGCCGGCTGTGGCCAGCGCCCTGGGAACTCCCAGTGTCCTTGGCGGCCAGCTGCCTACGGGGTAGAGAAGGGCAAACACTGGGCCCTGAAGCTGCCACGCCCAGGCTCAGAGACCCCTGGTCCGGGCGTGTCCTTTTCCAGCTTGTTTCCCTGTACAGGATGCATCAGACGCGCGAGGCGGAGCACGCGGTAATGGAATGGCGTGTTTCCCGCGTGGGCGACTGCCCTTCGGCTTCTGCAAGGCGCCTCGGTGGATTGAGCTGCTCTCCTGGACTCTGGTGAGAGCGGCAAGCAGCGTGGCTACATCACCTGTCTCAGTGCTCTGACTCTCAAGCTCGTTTCCAGAGAAAAACTGCTCACATCACAGGAAAACATCCTTCCTAATTGGCAGCCTTGTTAGCGGTTGTTTCCGCAGAAAGCCTCCACTCAGGAGCCACAGCAGAGCCTGACAGACTCAGGTGTCTCAGTGACCACCTTTTGGACATGCCCTAAAGCAATTAAACACGGTCTCCGTGACAGGACTCTCACAGGAGCCTGGAGATTATACTTTCAAACTCGTTTCTATTTCTGATGCTGCGTGTCCGGTCCATAAGACAACATTCGAGCTCCTTCAAACTGTCCGTGTGTCCCGGCACACACACGCACGAAATCAGGGGGAAGCCACCGTCTCTGCGGATGGCGGGTGGTTCCCCCAAAGTCCGACCCATGTCCTTCAGGCCTTTGTCTGTTTCCATTTGCAAGACTCCTGGTTTGGGGACAGGTGAGGAGGAGAGCGTCCTCACAGACAGACAAGGGCCACAGCCTGCTCCCCCGGGCAAATGTGGACGAGTCCTCCGACGTCTGCACAACACCAACCAGACGCCAAGTTCTGGATGCAGACACTGCCGAGTCTCGAGTCTCAAAGGTCAGGCGTTCCTGGGGTGAGGTGGGAGGTCCCGGCAGGGGGCACCTGGCACAGCTCTGGGCACGAGCCCTGGTGATCAACAAGGGGCCCCTTCTGTCTCCACCTGAGCCTCCAGGGTGGGGGTCAGCTCGCCGGGCGGGGGGGCAAAGAGGGAACCAGCGACAGAAACACAGCTGCAGGCGCCGCTTCTGTGCCCCCGTTCCCACGACACAGGGTCTCGGGAATCTCACACAAAGTGATGGTGGGCGTGCCTAATTCAGTGCCTGGAAGAGGGTCCTGAAAGGGCGCTCGCTGTTGTGACTATTGTGGTAACATCAAGGAGAAACTACGGTGAGCAAACTGCAAACACACTCACTAAACTTCCGCAGTTCCAGCCGTCCCCAGCGGATGTCTCACCTAGGGATGTTCAGTTCAGGACTCAGAGCAGCAGTAAACAGGAGAGTCTCGAGCCCTCACCCTTACAGGGCGGGAGGCCCATAGACTCTGAGCCAGAGCACAGCCCAGAAAGACGGCATTCGTTTGTTTGAGAACAGTATCAGCTCACAGAGGGAGGCACAGGAATGCCAGCACTTCCTCTGTGCGCTGGACTCTTGACATTAAAACATCCGGAAACAGTCACTGCAGAAACGGACCCAAGTAAGAGGCAGATAAAACGACTGCATTAAGGGACGATAAAAATGAACTCTGAGTGTTTGGCATCTTGTAACCTGATGGGAATGTCTTCTGGACGCACCATGTTTGTGGGCTGCAGAGACGACCTGGCAGAAGGTCAGAACCCGCCCCCCGCCTCCACAGAGCTGTCCACACTGTCACCCCTGGAACCTCGGACTGTCACCGTCCTTGACGGGGTGGGGAGGTTTTCCGGATTTCCCAGCTGGACTCTGAGTCATCACAAGGGTCTTTACGAGAGATGGATGGAGGCAGGAGAGCTGGAGTCAGAGAAAGGAGGAGGTGAGGAGCTGCTGGCCAGGGGCATGGAGGAGGGGCCCCAGACCACGGACGCGGGTGCCTGAGAAGCTGGGGATGCAAAGGAGGAGGAGCCCTGCCTTCCCCTGCCCCGCAGCTGGGCTCATCGGGGATTTCTGACCCGTGAAACCTCGAGGCCGTGAATCTGCACTGTTTTAACCACTGAGCCACTGGTCCCCTGCCACGGCCACTGTGGGCACCGAGCCAGAGTCCCTGGCTTCTCAGGCACCTAGTGCAGCCTCGTCCACCTGGAGGCACCTGCGTGTCAAGAAGAACCAGGAAGAGCACAACAGTGATCATGAACCCAGCGGGCTGCGGGCAATGCTGGCGTCATCCCGAAGGCGGACTGCAACCAGGGCCAGGAGGGGGGCGGGTGGCGGGTCTGGGGGTCTCAGCCTGAAGAGGCGCCTGTCTCCCCAGCCTGAGGCTGCTGGGGTGGGGCTGTGGGGGCAGGGGAGGCGATGGACCCCGGGGGGCTGAGGAGGAGGAGGAGGAAGGAAGAAGGAAGCTTCTGGAGCCTCGCTGCAGGAGTGTGAGTGTGACGAGTCCCCTCTCGCCTCCCTCTGGAAACCAGAGAGCGTTCCTACTCGCTGATGCGAAGCGATCCCCAGTGACCACTGGGAGTCAGCCGGAAGGCGGCTGGGCTCTTGGGCCAGGCGAGGGCTGAAGGTTTAAAAAATGTCCATCGCCATCTACCCCTGCAGCCAACAGCTGCTTGGTTTTATCGACCACTTACTCAGCATCAGCCAAAGTGCCCAAGGTTTGGGCGCTCGTCCCCCTGAGAGTGTGTGAAAGCGAGGACACGGAGTCAGAGCCTCCCAGAGGCTCATCCCGCCGGGGCAGCTCCCCACGCTGCCCAACAGGGCCGCACGGCTGGCAGGGGCATTCCAGAAGTGACCCGAGTCATTTACCCAGTGCATCCAAGCTCCTTATTCTCCTCTTAACACCCCATTCTAATCGGAGCTTCCCGGCTTGGCTCAGACTGAAAGGAATCCTCCTGCAACACGGGAAACCCTGGTATGATCCCTGGGTTGGGAAGATCCCCCGGAGGAGGGCATGGCAACCTACTCCAGTGTTCTTGCTGGAGAATCCCACGGGCAGAGGAGCCTGGCGGGCTACAGTCCACAGGGTCAGAGAGTCAGACATGATTAGTAACTAACACACTTCACATTCACACTAAAGAGCACAGGACAAAAATGTGAAGAAAAAGCTAAATCATAACTTTAATTATTATTGAAAATCACTAGCCAAAAATCATGTTTTAACTTAGAAAACAGTTTAGTAAATTAGGGTAAGTTTACTAAATAATTCAGTCTTAAATATTCATTGGAAGGACTGATGCTAAAGCTGAAACTCCAATACTTTGGCCCCCTGGTGCTAAGAACTGAGTCATCTGAAAAGACCCTGATGGTGGAAAAGATTGAGGGCAGGAGGAGAAGGGGACGACAGAGGATGAGGTGGCTGGATGGCATCACGGACTCAATGCACATGAGTTTGAGCAAGCTCCAGGAGTTGGTGGTGGACAGGGAGGCCTTATGTGCTGTGGTCCACGTAAGGTCCATGGACATGACTGAGCGACTGAACTGAACTAAACAGAACAGTTTATAGACTCTGAGAAGCACTGTTTACACAGGACTCTACAGCCACCAGACAGGAACACAATAGAAGGTGAAGTGTCAGAATCTGTTAACTGATAATACATGCTGGAAGCTGTTCTAATAGTGAAGTTAGAGGCAGTTTCTACTTCCTCCTATATTTTCCTTATTTTCTGTCATTTTCTTGCAATGAGCCCATATTCCTGTTCTCGTCAGAAATAAAGTAAAAATTCTAAATGCACTAGAAGTAGAAATCTGCCTGATTTGTGAGGCCTCGTTCCCCACCCCACCCCAAGGTCTCCTCTCACTCTGAGCCTGGTGTCCCCTGAGAAGCTCCCCGGGGGCCCCTCACCTCCAGGCATGGAGGCCCACCCACACCAGGCCTCTAATCACGAGAGAAGCCTTCGTCAGTGGTGACCCACCTGCCCCCTGAGACAAGCGTCTTCTGTCCCTCCTTAGGAAGCCTGGTCATTGCAAGGGGCACACTCAGGAGGAACCCAGACGTGATGGAGGGTACACGTCAGACACCCGGGATGTTCTGTCTCCATCAGCGCAGGTGACTCGGGACATCCAAAACCCACTGGTGAATAGTCGATCCAGCCGTGAAGATACATTACTAGGGTCTGAGAGCATGGGTCAGAACACCTTGACCTTACAGAAACTCACTTATGACCAATTCAAGAGCTTTTCTGAAGCATCTGTAAGGGCCAGGGTCAATATGGAAACAGGAAGAAAGAAAGCCACTTCAGGAAATGGTCAGCACTTAATGAATGCAGTGAGGTTCAGCCCCTCAGTCGTGGCCGACTCTGCGACCCCATGGACTACAGCCTGCCAGGCTCCCTCGTCCATGGGATTCTCCAGGCAAGAATACTGCAGTGGGCTGCCATTTCCTTCTGCAGGGGGTCTTCCCAACCCGGGGATGGAAGCAGGGTCTCCTGCACTGCAGGCGGACTCTTTACCATCTGAGCCACCAGGGAGCATAGGAGGCCCCTAAGAAATGCAGAGCATTGAAAGGAAATTCTCTAAAGTTACCCTAGTCTCGGTCAGGAGCAAACTGCAAACTAAAGCCCAGCCTTTGTACTTAGCCGTACTTCGCTCCTTGCGTCAGCTGCCTGGAAGGGGGCCCCCAGCCCCGCCTCGCGGGGTCTCAGCCCTCTTCCACAAGCCACGCCCACACGCCCGGCCCCCACCAGGCCCGTCTCACCACCTCCGCCTGCAGCACAGGGCAGGCCTCGGACTCCAGGACCGGAACCGCCCCTGCAAGGCCTCCTCCCAGCCCGAGGACGTTCTCAGGCGTCTCCTGCCCAGGTGAGCCGGTCCATACGGGGCCTGGTGGCGCTCCTGCCCTTCAGGGATGGGTCTACATTGCTCAACCCTGCGACCCAGGGTCAACAACAGGTCCCCACAGCTGATTCCTAAATTCCTGCACACAAGCACAGGCGTTCGAGGGCAGGTGTTCCGCAGGTGGACTGGCTGGGGGATGAAGGGAGGACGCACTTTAGCTGAGAAACGGGGCCTGTGTCCGTCCCAGCGCAGCAGCTCAGTGTCCGCTAGACAGAGGAAGGGTCCCTCCCTCTGCTTCCCCCACCCCCAAGGTGATTTCTGGGTGGGCTCCATGGTGTGCCCAAGGTTCCAAAATTCCTTCTCTTCCCCCTCCCCCCTTCTATCTGGACCTTTCTAGAACATTCTGCTGCCTAAAAATTACACATGCCAGAACAGTCCCTCCTTCTGGCCAAAATCCTTAATGCTCACATCCTAAATTTTCATTTACATATACAGTCAAAGAAATGTCTTAAAAGGTTGCAAAAGAAAAACATATCCAAACCAAATTTCCATACCTTACTTTAAAAGGTGACTTTTTGTGCAACGTTTTAGAGTCAGTCAAAGAGAAGAATTTATATAAAAAAAAATAACCTAGCTTGTGTTGTTCTGGCACCAAAGGAAGGAAGGAGGGAGGCGGGAACCCACCCACTAAGGCACGCGGCCTCCGGCTCAGCCTCCTGCCCCTGGCCTCCGGCTCCAGCCCGCGTGCTTGGCTTCATCCGCCGTCACCTCTCGCTTCTGCACGTTAACTGGCAGAAGACACGCTGGCGTTTCCTACAGCGACTATGCCCTGAAGGTGCTGAGGACGGTGTCCGAGTACTCTCTTCCCCTCCACTTCTGCCTGAGTCAGCGCCTGAAACTTCTGGGTGATCATCTAAACTGAGCGCCGCACGGAGGGAGCCGCAGGATACCGGCTTCACCCGGGGACGCCGAGACACCGCGCACACACGCCTCATGTCCACGTGGAGGGAGGGGCGCGGTTACCAGGGAGGCCTGGAAACGTGTTTGTGAAAAACAGTCCCCAAGAGTGCCCATGAAGAACCTCTCCGGGCGGCAGCAGAGGAGTGGGTCAGAGCAGAAGACCCCAGAGGAGGAAGTGGAGAAGGCGGGGGGGTGGGGAGCACAGAGAGAAGACCCCCGGGTCACTGACTGATGCTCCCCGTCTCAGGCTGGGTTAGTGCGCCTGAGCCTCCCGCAGGGCCAGAGGAGACTCCCGAGAGTGCCCTGGACTGCAAGGAGGTCAACCAGTCCCTCCTAAAGGAAAGCAGTCCTGGGTGTTTATTGGAAGGACCGGTGCTGAAGCTGAAACTCCAATACTTTGGCTACCTGATGCAAAGAACTGACTCCTTGGAAAAGACTCTGATGCTGGGAAAGATTGAAGGCGGGAGGAGAAGGGGATGACAGAAGATGAGATGGTTGGATGGCATCCTTGACTCTATGGACAGGAGTTTGAGTGAGCTCCGGGAGTTGGTGATGGACAGGGAGGCCTGGCGTGCTGCAGTCCATGGGGCCGCAGAGAGTCGGACACAACTGAACAACAGCAAACCTTCCTCAGGACAGTTTTTCCGATACCAGACGCCAAGTTTCAGGCAACAGTTCCAGAATACACACGTGCACAAGCGCGGCCACGCCACTGATTACATGATGCGTACATTTCACGTCTGACACGGTGCCCTCTGCTGACGAACACATGGACGCCTGTGCTGCTGCCGCCGAGTCACTAAGCCGCGTCCGACTCTGTGCGGCCCCATGGACTGCAGCCCACCAGGCTCCCCCGTCCCTGGGATTCTCCAGGCAAGAGCACTGGAGTGGGTTGCCATTCCCTTCTCCTGAACGCCTGTGCACACGTGTCCAAACACAAAACTGATGGCTAAACAGACCGTGTGTCTTCCTGAGAGTGGGTCGGTGGGAAGACTCCCTCAGGACCACGGTCCACTCGGGACACCACGGTCGGATGCTCGGGGGATGAGCCAGTCGCTGGGCAGCAGCGGAGCCTCANTGAACGCCTGTGCACACGTGTCCAAACACAAAACTGATGGCTAAACAGACCGTGTGTCTTCCTGAGAGTGGGTCGGTGGGAAGACTCCCTCAGGACCACGGTCCACTCGGGACACCACGGTCGGATGCTCGGGGGATGAGCCAGTCGCTGGGCAGCAGCGGAGCCTCAGGGAGGCTGTGGGGCGCTGCTTCCAGAGCTGCATATGGGCACCATGGCGACCCTCAGGGGAGCGGCCACAGGGGGTGGGTTCTGGGGCGCCCCCCCCATCCGCCCGACCTCGGCTCCCGCTCTCACACAGGTCGTTATGACGGCTGAATTAATTCTCGGTGGTCAATCCTGCGAGCCCTCACTGGCATTTAGGTCAGTACAGCTCAGCTCTCATCACAACTGTTATCTGGTTATTCTGGCTTAAGCTCCCAGGGAAGTGACAGAGACACAGAACTACAAAGCACTATTCCAGTGCCTCCTGGTGGAAACACTTGCCGGTGCCTCTCGCTGCAGCCCGGACTCAGGGCAGCTGTGCGACCCCTCCGCCTCCGTCTGAGGACAGGCCCTGCCCGGCCCGGCCAGGCTCCGCCCCCGTCTCCCTCTTCCGTGCAGTCCTGGACATCAGGCTTTGCGGGAACCGGCCCTACCTTCTGGCTCGGCTTCTCGCGTCCACACCTCCTCTCCCACGTCTACATTCCCCCTACTCTTGCTATTATCGTGCTTGACTCAGCTACCTTCAGGCAGCTTCACCTTGCTTCACCTGGGCTGTGCTTAGTCGCTCAGTCAGGTCCGGCTCTGAGGCCCCATGGACTGTGGCCCGCCAAGCCCCACTGCCCATGGGATTTTCCAGCAAGAATACTGGGGTGGGTTGCCATGCCCTCCTCCAGGGGATCTTCCCCGCTCAGGGACTGAACCCGGGTCTCCCGCATTGCAGGCGGACCTGGAGAGATTATTAAATTCAGACTTCCAGGCCCCACCAGAAAGTCCCTGTGTCTGCGGATGTGGGGCGGGCTGGAACGCGCTTTCTTGGCAAGTTCGCTGCTGCTGAGGGTGATGTGGGCACCCCGCTGAGAACTCGGCCCAAAAGAAGAGTCACCGCTACTAACTGAAGTCACTTACCCACACCCCGCTTCCTACAGAGCAGGAATTAATTCAAGTGGAAAGAGTGCCCTGGGATTTGAGATTATGACTTTGATTTCAGCGTTCATATTTTAAACTGTCATCAACCTTTTCCTCATGACTAAAAATGGGAGGGCTTCCCTGGTGGCTCAGATGGTAAAGCATCTGCCCGTGACGCAGGAGACCAGGGTTTGGTCCCTGGGTCAGGAAGATCCCCTGAAGAAAGAAATGGCAACCCACTCCAATATTCCTGCCTGGAAAATCCCATGGCTGGAGGAGCCTGGTAGACTACAGCGTATGGGGCTGCAAAGAGTCCAACACAACTAGGCGACCTCACTTTCACTTTCTTTCAAAAATGGGAAGGCATTTAAGATCTTTTCCAGGTCTGCTCCATGTCCACACCACACTTATGGCTTGATTGTGGTCCTCATGGGGACCAGGCGGGTGCCATATTATGAAAAGTCCAGTATGTTCCATCTAGCAGATACATACAGACTCTAAAGCAGCATGTTATAACAGGTTATATGATGACACGTCCAGGATTTCCATGAAAAGTAAAAATTTAAAAAAATACATAGAAACCCTGGTTAAACTAAAATGCCTTTCCACTTTGTACTCATGACTTATTTCCATTACTTTACATAATTTTATTCCTTAAGATAAAGAACTTCTCTGTTTGGTTGAATTTGCAAAGTATGTTCCACAAAGATCAAACTCTGAAGCTGGTATAAATGAAGGTGCCACTGGTTAATCTAACAGGAGAAAGTAACACCTCTCGTTGACTCTCTGCTCCTGCTGAGATGAAACTCTCATGTCTTCTGATGTTTATTTCTACTCCAATTAATGCCAGGGCACCGATCAGATCTGAAGTCATGTTTCTTGACTGACTCTCAATTTGCAGCCCACAGGGATAGTAAAGAAATAGCTGCAAAATCAAACAGTTTGAATCAGTGAGGAAATTGTAAATCTTTACCAAAGGTTGCATCAGGTGGTCCTTACAGTAATTGAAGGGATTTATGGTTTTGAATTTATTTTCCAGACTTATACGTCCAGTGAAAAATCTCTGAAAATTCTCCAAAGAGGTGTTCTTCAGAAATACAGAACCAGTCTCCCTAAGTAAAAACTAAGGTATCACATGAGACCTTTGAACCAGGAAACAGTCTACTAAGAGGACACCCCCTCCTGCACAGAGTGACTTTTCTTCTTTCTCGATATTCGGACTAGACTTTGCAGAATGTTACCTCCTAAACTTCCAGACTTCTGTGGGCCTCTTGGGTTTGGAAGACCCAGCAATGCCTGTCCCACCTATGGGCACGTTCACGAGGAAAGCAGGAAAATAATTTCAACCAAAGAAGCAGCAAGTCCTGGAGAGAAATGCCAAATGTCAGGAGTCATTTCACTCAGGTAGAACATTTGAGGAGCTGGGTAATCTCATTATTTGATGTTCCTGCTAAAGTGCAGCATTCTAAAGACTAAGAATCAGGAAGGCATCCCCAAAGCGGAAATTCAGACTCTGGAAATCTTTAGATCAGTGGAAAGATACTGTACATCATGACTGGCCCCTGACCTGACAGGAAATACATCCTGCATTGATCACTTCAGTGAAGTGCTAGTCCCTCCACACCCAACACGGGGTGGGGCTTAAAAGCCAGAGTGAGTGGTGCAGTCTGTTCATGTCACAGCTGTCTGAGTGTGCTAGGTCATGGTCACTAACCTTTCTGAGCCCCAACTTCTTTGATCTAAATAGATGCTAATAACACTTCCTGGGTGGGGAAGACCCCCTGGAGGAGGGAATGACAACTCACTCCAGTATTCTTGCCTGGGAAATCGTATAGACAGAAGAGCCTGGTGGGCTACCATCCATGGGGTCACAAAGAATTGGACACGACTGAGTGTCTGAGCCCCACAGGGGTGTCTTGCAGACAACATGAGTCGGCCCACGAGGAAATGGTTGAAAACAGCCAGTGCCAGGCTGTGGCCTGCTCCAGCGTGGCTGTGGGCAGGCAGGTGCAATGAGCAGAGGAGACCATTCCCCTGCCTCCGTCATCACAGGTCACGGGCCCTCCTCCATCCGCAATGAGCAGCTGTACCCGCCGCTTTCCTCCGTGCTTGCGCCCAAGTCCACTTCACGAACAGGAGAGGATGCTACAGGGACGCACAGAGCCTGGGCTTGCGCCTGGCTCCTCCTTCACTGACACGGGATCCTGGGGAATCACTGTCCAATTCTGTGCCTCTTGGTCCCTTCTGCAAAACGGGCACTCGAGTGCTAACGTTTTCCTGATTGAACTCGATCAAGTCTGCGAGTGAGTTACTGAAACATGAAGGGCAGATACAGACTTCCAAGTGTCCTCCTGTATCACGACTCTAAGAAGTACTGCTGTCTCACAAATGAGAATAAGAGGTTTGGTCAAAGAGTCATAACTTCTAAGCAGAAGCTGAATGCAGCGGTTGTGACTCATCACAGATTCAGGCCATTTTTGCTTCTAGTTTTGAGCAACTGAAACAGTCACCAGCCCAAGCTCTCTGGATTCAGGTGGAATCTCCTCATTTCTCTTTATCTTGCAGCTTTCTTCGTATCCTGCTGGCTTGATTTGTGGCAGAATTATATTTTTTGGCTACATGACATCGAGACCCTGGTCCACGTCAATCTCCTAAACTTCCTTGGGTGTCCTATCCTTTTGAGCCCCATGCTCACAGTCAAGACACAGTTTCCTGTCTACGAGGTGTCACCACCTGCTGAGTGTTCTCAGAACCAGGAACCAGACCCTCACCAGACCAGTCAGGTGAGCCGGGGAACAAGGAAGACGATCCCTCCTGTTTCGTTTGGTCATTCTGAAGCACTGGGACGTCTCCTCCCGGTTCCCTGGAGAAAATCTGCCAGATTCTGAACGTGCTGCTCTCAGGAGCCCCGCCGTGGTCTCGTGATCTTCCTAAAACCTCCGTCCATCATCCTAAAATAATCTCGTACTCTCGCTTCGTGTACTTCCTACTCACGCAAACCGAGCCTTGCCGCGTCCTGCCATGGGAAGCCGGCCGGGCAGTGCGAGCCCGGCTCCAGCGAACTTCCTCCCAAATGTGTGTGTCTGTTTGACCCTTTGTTTCTTGGTCTTTCCAAATCATATCCTGTGCGGGTCTCCAGAAGATTTTTTAGCTTTCGATCGTTGTTTCGTTTTTCAAACATTGCTCTTTACAAATTGTTCCCACTGCGCTGTTCTTGGAAATTATCAAAACAGAAAACGACATTTCCAATGCTCTCATACACATGTCTTTGGATGGTTTTGCTCCTTTTAATGATAAATGTGATTACAATCTTTCAGACAAATCAGAAATGGTAACGGGATAGCATACACTAGGAATATAACTGTATCACCTTCTAATGTTAAATGGACTCAGAATCACTTGACTGGAACAAAGAAGGTAATTTACCAAGCACCCGTGGGAGCCACGGTCGTAGCCCTGTCTCCTAGTTGGGTATGAGATGGAATTACCTCCCGTTGCTGAGTCCTCAACACCGTTATCAATCGGACATTGGCTGATGGGGAACTTCAGACCTGGCCAAATTAGGCAGAAAGCAGAAAGAGGTACAAAGCATACTTATGGCAGAAGAAAACGAAAAATAAATCAGAACATTGTGCAGATATTAGCACAGCTTCTACAGTTAAAATGTACCAGTTACGGAAATTGTTCAGACCGTTACGTTTGCAGGAGTGGCTGGATATGCTGCACTTCTGGTAAAATGAGACTGAAATAAAATCTACTTCAGGAAACTTATGCTACATGGTGCAATATCTCTTCTGGAGCCAGTGCTACATGGTGCAATATCTCTTCTGGAGCCAGCCAGAAAGAATGTGGACCGAGAACACCCTTCATTTCTTACAGTAGTAAAAATAAACTTCAAAAATTCACATGGGAGCCAGTTGGAAGGACACAGAATTCAAGCACAGGGACTCACACGCAGGCTCTGTGAGATGTCCTGGCCGAGGTCTGCCTGCCTTAAAGGCTGGATGTGACTGACAGCACCGCGTGACTGAATGGGCCACTCGTAGCGGCGCGGTGCTGACTCTGCGGCCGCTGAAGGGCGGGCTCACCCCAACGGCAGCTCAGGGGGCGGAAGTCTCTGCGCGGTGGGTTCTTTCTCTTTCATCACTTGGATTCTAACCCAGAACAGATGGGGTGTGCCACGTAGCAGGCCCCAAATGCATTGTCTTTGTGGAAGGAGGAAACGGAGGGGGGCGGGAG
>SJYA01007386.1:0-18257 GCA_006410615.1 Neotragus moschatus
TTATCACAATGGACTCATCTCGGCAAACAGGAGGCGATAACAAGCTTGGGAGCGGAGGACAGTCTGGGGGAGGCAGGGAAGAGCAGCTGCCCCAGGTCCTCGGGGGCCCGGTGGGAAGCCTGTGGGGTCTCTCCTGAGGCCCTCCGGGTCTTCTTCGCCCGACTCCTTTCTCCTTCCTAAATGAGCAGGCTCCTGAGGGCCCGGGCTCCTGGCCCTGCCAGCCCGTCTCCAGAGCCCCTGCCCCCTGCCCCACTGCCATCAGATTGCTGGTCCCCCCTTCTCTCCGCATCCCTCTCCTCCCTTCAACAGCGTAGCCGGAGTGATCTTTCTAAAAGAGAAAGTAGATCATGCCACTTGCTGCTTTAACTCCCTCCAGTGACTTTCTGCTGGGCTCAAGGGGGGAATAAAACAACCCACAGTTCTGAGGATTTTCTGCAAAGCCCTCCCAGACTTTGTGCCCCCTTGGCAGTGCCCTGACGCACACTCTTCCCAGCTGTCGGTGCCCCCCTTCCTCTGAACAGACCCCCAGCCCCTCCTCCTGTTTCCTGCCTGGGACGTGCCACCTTCAATCTGTCACGTGTCCGGCGCTCCCCAGCCTCCTGTCTCCTTGCCCCAACCCTCCACCCCTGTTTAAAGCATGTGGCCTGTCCTAGGCCCCCACACTGCCCTGTGTTTCTTGGTGGCCCCTTTGTGATCAATATATGTTAGCCATTAAGACTGTTATCTACCTGAGTCTTCTAAGTGAGGGCTTCCCTGGTGGCTCAGATGGTAAAGAATCTGCCTGCAATGCAGGAGACCCAGGTTCCATCCCTGGGTTGAGAAGATCCCCTGGAGAAGGGAATGGTTACCCACTTCAGCATTCTAGCCTGGAAAATTCCCTGGACAGAGGAGCCTGGTGAGCCACAGTCCAGAGGGTCGCAAAGTTGGACAGGACCCCCACTCCAGTGCTCTTGCCTGGAGAATCCCAGGGACGGGGGAGCCTGGTGGGCTGCCGTCTATGGGGTCGCACAGAGCCGGACGCGACTGAAGCGACTCGGCAGCAGCAGCGTGACTGACAGGTTCACTCACTGATGAAGGGGGAGCCCTGGGCTTTGACCTGAGCCAGTTCACCGGACACAAAGCTGGCGCCCACCTCTAAGGCCCTGCAGGGCGGGGCTGCTGCTGCTGGACTCCACAAACGCCGGCGCACTTCAAGGAGGCACACTGCCCTGGAGCACCTGCCTGTCGGCGGCTCACTAGACAAAGCTGACGCATCCAGGCAGAGGCCGCAGTCTGAACGGCCTCCAGGCTCTGCCTGCTCCGCCGCGTCTCTCCAGCTCATTCCTGGACCAGGCCCCCTTCGCGCTGAGGGATGTGCATTTTCCGGGACGAGCACACTCCCTCTCTTTCGAGGCTTCACTCTCGCTGTTCCTTCTCCCCTCAGGACTCTCCCATCTGGCAGGTGCCCCCTCGTTGCCCCAGCTCAGCCTGCTCTCCGCTCGTGGCCAGACTCCCCCAGCCCTGGAGCCCACCAGTCCAGCACGCTCCCCGGGCAACGTTGGTCCCTGCCCGGCTCTCCAGGCTGCCCTATCCCAGCCCCAGCCACGGCCCCCGGCACACGACGGGCCTTTACCCTTCAGCGACTGTCTCCATCTTGTCTTTCCCTTTGCCCGAGAAGGACTTGTGACTCGGTTCCAGCACGTTCTAACTGTCCTGGTTGCTGTTATGATTCCAGTTGTTAGACACTTTCGTGTGTCCTTAATTCTAGGGATGTTGTGTTTTAACATGGATGAAAGATACCCTCTTTAATTCTATGTGCCTGATACTGTACCAGGAGGATTCTTAGTAGGCTTTAAAAGAGGCTAACTTTATAACGGGGTTTCCCAGGTGGCCCAGAAGGTAAAGAATCTGCCTGCAACGCAGAAGATGTGGGCTTGATCCCTAGGTTGGAAAGATCCCCTGGAGAAGGGACTGGCAACTCAGTCTAGTACTCTTGCCTGGGAAATCCCATGGACAAGGAGTCTGATGGCTTGCAGTCCCTGGGGTTGCAAAGACAGAGGGTCAGACATGGCTGAGTGGCAGACACTTCCACACGCAACCTTGTGACGTGGTCTCAGACTGGCCTACACACAGCTGCTTGACAGAAGAGGCTGCTGAGGGCCAGAGAGGCGATGCGACCTGCCCCTGGTCTCTCAGCTGAAAAGTGGAGACCTGGTCCGCAGGCCCAGCTCAGCAGTTCAGGGCCCATGTTCCTCCCCGCTGAGCTCTGCCCTGGGCTCCTTCACAGGACTTCTAGACCTCAGGAAGCCTCCATCACCCGAGATTTTGTGACGGTCCTTCCCTCGGCTTCCAAAGCCCACCCCCTCCTTCATCTTTCTGCATTTCTGGGATGTCGCAGTCCCGCTTGCTCTTTGACTTCTAAGCCGGAGCAAAAACACCCTCCAGGAGGGGCCCGTCTCCATGGTTGCTACACACCGGAGGATCCCCAGGCAGACAGCACAGGGGGAAGTGGAGGCTGCAGCAAGGGGTGGGGGAGCCGTAAACAATTAAACACGACAAGATCCGCTGCTGCACAAAAGTAGGGTTATTTGACTGTGAAATCGAGTAATGGAGCATTGAAAATAACATAACCTGAAACATCATTTCTTTCCTCCATAGATGAAAAAACTACCAGATAAAACCGTGCACGTTGAAAGTGCCAATTTTCTGGAGGGCCTGGGTGGCAGGGAGTTGTCTATGTCAAAGATTTGAGCTTTTGAGATAGTTAAACTTTTTCTTCTCTTTGCTCATCCATCTTCTCTCTCACAAGTTACGGACGGGAGTCACGTCTCACACTTGGGTGTGGTCCCAGCAGAACTTAACCCAGGGGAGCCCTGTGAGAGTTTCTAATAAGATGCCAGCTTGAGAGTCCTTTGTCCACACCTAATTTCTAGCTCTGCCGCATGCTGGCTGTATGAGGCCACCGATCACTCGCCCTCTCTGAGAGTTGGTTGCCTCCCTTGTAAGCTGGGCGCAGTCACCGGTCTTTCTTCAGCGAGCTTAGGGTTAAGATGGACTGAGGCCACGTACATGAAGGGCCTAGCACAACAGCTGTAAATGCCCCATAAATGTTAGTCCTCTGCCACTACCTACTGACGCCAAGGACAATAGTGAGTGGCCACACGGCGGCAGGCACCGTTTTCAGCTTTCCTGTTAACCCCACAAATCAGCACCGTCATCGTCAACTCGTCATTTGCACTGAAATGCATGGGGGGCCGAGGCAGACCTTCCCACCTACGCATGGCGCAGCCACTGGGGAGGCGGGGCCGCTGGGAATGGAGACGTTCCGGAGCTGGTGGCAGGGAGCCGAAGGGAGAGTCAGAGGGGAAGACATTCCCCTCCAGGGCGCCAAACACCGCCCAGTGCTGGCATCTCCCCCAAGGCCGCTGGGCTCCCAGCTGTCCTGGTGGGCTCCTCACATCTCTAAATCAGATGGCACAGTCCAGCTCATTCTGGTTTAAGCTTTACGCAAAAAAAAGAGGATTTTTTTTTTTTTTTTTTTTTGAGGTAGGTGTTCAAGAGAGGAGGGGAACACGAGTCACGCCCTCGATCAGTGGGCCAGACCCGGTGCTGAGCGCGGCCCGGAATGCACACTATTCTACTGGATCCCGGACTCAAGCTGAGACTGGAAGGGAGCTGCACTGACCGCTCCCATCCGGGCCAGCCTCCCGGATCAATCCGCACGTCCGTTCCTTTCGCAAGTCTTCACGGCACCGCTGGAGAATGAGCCCAGGAGAAGGGCCCTCTGTGCCTAAATACATCATACCCTTCCTACCAGCCAAAAACAAAGAGATAAAGAAGATTCCAGATAGAATATCCACCGGCACTGTCTGCAGCACTCTGGACTCCTGGGCTTGGGAAGTGAGTGTCCGTAACAGCAGGACCAAGTTCTCTAAAACCCAGGCGTGTGACATGCGCCCGGGGCTCGCGGCCACCCCGTCTCCTGCCAGGTGAGCCTGGATTTAACAGGAGAACCACAACACGCAGAGCTCCTGCTCTTTCGGACGAAGAGACAGGAAAGGCAACCCAGCGCGCCTAACCCTCTTCTGTTTCGGTACCCTTGACGCATTCTGTTATCTCTGTGGCCTCCATGTCTGTTCACAAACTGCCCTGCGATGCTTGCAGGGCGTGGCGGCGAGACCGATTTAAAACCCCTGCATTGCTAAAACTGCACTGTTCTTCATCACGTTGAGTCATTTTTATGTGAAGTGTCAAGCTCCCTAACAAATAACTCCTGCCAGACAAATCAAGTTCCTCGTCTTAGAGCTGCGGCTAAATAGTTTATAGCTTTAATCTGCTCACCGAGGTGTGCAGTCTATGACAGTAATTATAAATGCAAGGAGAAATTATAGCTGAATGCTTTAACTGCATTAGGAGCTGTTTGATGAACAATCATGAGCGCTTGCTCATTTCCAACAATAGAGGGCAAGTTGGTGTCAATGCATTAGAAAGATTTCAGTTCTGCGTGGCTTTTTCTCTCATTTACCACGGAATGTCACTTGTCTCCTATAAAGCAGAAAAAAAGCACCACGGAACGCTTTAAACTTGATCGTTAAAAAAAAAAAAAAAGACAAAGAGAAATGCAGGAGAAAACTGTTTATCGTGATGACTTTTTTTTTTTTTTTTTTCTGTTTTTCTTGGTGGCAGGTTCAGTTTCAAATTAGTTCGTTGAAGGTAACCGCTTGTTTACTTACTAGGGGCCTAAAAAGATCCCACCTCAAGCCATTTTTGAAAACCCTTTACAGAGAAAGACTTCTTTCAGTGAAGGGCAAGTTCAAGATCCGCCCGGGCAGAGGCGCCTGTGACGGTGTGTGTGCCCCCCTGCTCGATCGGGCCCTCTGTCTACAGCTACCTAAGCTAATGACACAGTTTAGCTCCTTATTTTCCCCTCCTCACGTTCAGAGAAAGACGTTTTTAATTTAGCTGAAGAATTACACAAATGTATTTTAAAGACATAAATCCATATAAAAAATATGAGCTAATTAAAACATTGCACTCCCTGTCGCTCATGGATTTTCAATTTAGCGAAAGAAAAAAGAATTGCATCTGGTTAAATGAAAAGATGATACTGATGGCAGATTGGAGTAAATGAAAAATAATGTTACTCTATATTAAAGCACCAAATTATACCCGTCAGGACAGAGCATGCAGAAGTCCAAATGAGGGGGACAGTGCAAGGAAGGCGGAGACACACCAGTGCAAAAGAGGGGTGAGGCCAGAGCGCGCGGAGGAAACGAAGACGCAAGCGGAGGGGCGCGCTCGCTTCTTGCTGCGTTAGAAACGCGGAGGTCTCAAGGCTAGCCCTGTTTCAGATTTCACATCTTGCTTCCCCCAAATGAGAGTCAAGATGAGGATTAAAAATAATAATAATTCTCACAGTTATTTTCCCTGGGATTTGGATCATGTCTTGGTGAGATGCTCCGTGGTGAATGTATCATTACTTGACTGAACAAGGAAATTACGTGAAAGAGAGTGAGGACAGGTGGGTTCTTCCCCAGGTTGGTCCCTAGCCCCCGAAGCTGTGGGACTTGGTTTATGGTTAGAGCCTCCAGAGGCTGAGCAAGCTCTTCTCATCCCTGCACACGTATGCCACACTTCACGGACTTTTCTGAGCTGCTTGCTGGATTCCTGGGCTTGGGTCGCACCTGGAAACCATCAAGCAAGATGCAGAACCCTGATGAGTCCTGGGCCGGCTGGGGCTCGAATCCTACACTCACTGCGTGTTCTTAGACAAACCACAGACACCTCTGAGCCTTTGGCAAAATCAGGATGATCTGAATACCCGAGCCCGGCTCATAGAAAGGGGCCAACAGGTCTCAGCCGTCATTGCCGTCATTATCATTAAACAGTAGGTCAGCGTTTCCTTGGGCTTCCCAGGTGGCTCCGTGGTAAAGAATTCGCCTGCCGAGCAGGAGACACAGATTTGATCCCTGGGTCAGGAAGATCCCCTGGAGAAGGAAATGGCAGCCCACTCCAGTATTCTTGCCTGGAGAATTCCATGGACAGAGGAGCCTGGTGGGCTACAGTCCGTGGGGTCATAAAGAGTCGGACACGATTTAAGGACTGAACAACACAACAACGTTTCCTTGGGGCACCTGCCTAGGTATGAAGTGGCTCAACCTGGGAATACGCTGTAAGTTCTATACACTTTGGGCAAGGCTGAAGAACGTGATAGGGCCCTCGAACTGTTCCTTAGAACTAACTCTTCTCGTGAACCTACTATGCGCCAGGCTTTATGGAAAAGAAATTCATACTTGATTCTCATGACTTTCCTCTAGAGGAGAATTCTGTCCGCGTTTCAAAGACAGAAGCGGGGGACATCTTAGAGAGGGTGGGGGAGTTAGGGCTTGAGGGCAGGCCCGCCGGCCTGGGCCCTCGATGGTCTGCACCCCGTCCCCTCCTCCGCTTCCCCCAGGACCAGCCCCTCCTGTGTGCTCCGTTCAGTGTCTGCCCCAGAGCTGTCTGCACAGGCAGCCACCCAGGCAAACTCTTGTCCTAGTAGGTCACCAGCTTAGTCCCTGGGATTAGCACAGTGTTTGGCACAGAGTGATGGCTTTCTCGATGGGTAATGCTGAGAGAGAGTGGCTCAGCGACGGTGGAGATGTGAGAAATTCATGCAGACTCTCTCTGCTTCCATTTCTTCCCCTGTGAAGTGGTTGAATCAGTCCCTACCTCATACGACTGTTTGCGAGAATCAGGTGAAATAGTGTCCCCGTAGTTGCAGGCTGCAAGCCTGGCACGTCTGATCAGCGTGGCTGTTGGTTCCTCCCTACACTGCTTTGCTAATAGAGTCTGGTGCACACTAAAGGCACAGCCAATATGTGACGAAGAGGAAAGAGAGGAAGGAAGGCAGGCAGGGAGGAATGGTGGGCGGAAGAAGGAAGAGCACAGAGGGGAGGACCGCTGTCTGCGAGATGGGGGCACGGTGTGCCTGTGATCGCCGTGAGGTGCTTGCTGTTTAGTTGCTAGGTCGTGTCTGACTGTTTCTTGACCCCATGGACTGTAGCCCGCCAGGATCCTCTGTCCATAAGATTTCCCAGTCAAGCATACTGAAGTGAGTTGCCGTTTCCTTCTTCAGGGGATCTTCCCAACCCAAGATGGAACCCGTGCCTCCCACGTTGGCAAGCAGGTTCTTTACCACTGAGCCACAGAGAAGCCCAGCCATGGGTTAGCCCAGCCCATCTTCTTCTTCCCAGGCTGCCACATAACCCCTGCTGTTAGGGTTGCCAGGTCTAGCAAATAAAAACACAGAATGCCCAATGACATCTGAACCTCAGATAAGCAATGAACACTTTTTAGTATAAGTGTGGCCCATGTGCTATTTGGGACACACTTATTCCAAAAACGTATTTGTCATTTACCTGAAATGCTAGTTTAGCTGGACACCCTATATTTTATCTGGGAACCTCCCATGCTGTTCACCCTGAACATGAATTTTATCAAATCACCCACAGCAAAGGTGGCAGCTTATCGGACTAGAATTCAGCCGCTCTGTCACTTTCGAGGTTAGGTGTGACGCTAAACGTGTACACTCTTGTGCTCTGCGGGAGTGACTATAATTTCAAGTTCTTATGCATCTTAGACTCTTGTTTAATTTCTGGTTTTCAAGAGCATGTGGTTTCTAAAGGTACCTACAAATATCTACTGAAATCGTCTCAGATCACTTATGTCCTAAATTAGGGGTGCACATTAAACATATTCTAGTTAATTTCTCATGAAAAGTAGCATTTACTGTTTGGCAGAGAATTTTATAGAATTTAAGACTTATCTTTTTTTTTTTTTAAAAAAAGACCTATCTAAGAGAAAAATAAAATTCAGGTCAAAATTCCCATCTTGCATAGTGTCCGACTCTTTGCGACCCCATGGACCACAGCCCACCAGGCTCCTCCGTCCATGGGATTTTCCAGGCAATAGTACTGGAGTGCATGGCCATTTCCTTCTCCAGGGGATAGAACATAGAACATAGATACTGTAAAACTCTCAAAATTTCCATGAAACCTTGACCATCTCTCCCAAAATGACACGTCATTTTTGTACAATTCGAGTGATCAGGCATCCTAACTGAAGTTAGAGTTCCAGATAGCAGTGATCGCATTCTGTGATCATTTAGAAACACACAAGTGTCATTCTGAGCAGTGGGCAAGGATCTGCATGCATGTTGATGTCAAAGAGTGCTGTGGGGTCGAGGCGGGGCGTTGTTTGCAGCTGACCAGAGCCCCAGAAAGCTGCCTCTGTGCAGGTGTGGGAGCCGTGGGGCGGGCGGGGGCATCCTTAGTGTCGACCTGAACCCCATTTTTTAGGTGCACGCGGCACATACAGTCTGAACGATTTCCAAACGCTCAACCTGCTTTCCTACGATCCGCTGTCAGAATCACAGCACACCAGTGTTTACCTAAGAAGGGAGCTTTGTTTCCATATAATGAGAATTCTGTAATATGATGCTTTGAAGGTCCAAGTCAGAAATATTTATTCCATACAGACGCAGAAGGATGAGACAAGAGCTAGCCTATCTATGTATTTAACAGACTTTTAAGTACCTTTGAGTTGGCCACGACTGAGCGACTTCACCATCAAGTCCCTTTGTATAGGTTTTTCCCACTTACTGGATTTTCTTGGCTTCCCTAGAACAGTTTGTGTCTTTCAGATTTTGACTGAGGCTTTCTGTTTCTCCTTATTCTGTATCTACATATTGTAATGTTTTGACTATGATACTAATTTAAAAAATGATTACAGACCTAACATGGAAAAGGTGGAAAATTGGTCTTTATTGTAGCACAGATAAACATACCTATTTGTCGTTTTTATCAGGTTTGGACCTACCACTCTGCGACTGGAAACATTTCTCTATGTGTGTTCTATATGTATCCACCTTTTTTTTTTTTTTTTTTTTCTTTTTTGAAGGACCGAGAAAGCATAATAGCAAGTTACATAAAATTTAAAACATTGTATAGCAAATAAACAGGTGTCATGGAACCCCAAGCTCACATGTCGATTCAATAGATATACTTCAGCTTTTCTTTCAATATAGTGTGAGCTGAACAAACCATGCTTAGAAAGCAAGAGAGGAATCTGCCAGTAACACATTTTAATTATTATGATAAAAACATGCAGGCAAAGTCATCGTCTGGGCCCAGATAGCCGTCTGCGTGATGCGATGGGCTCCCCTGCCGTCAGACGCTCTTAGGTCGTCTCACTGAGGGGACAGTTCCCGATTTCAACCCCTTGTTTCATTCTGACCGTGCTCACATTCAATAAATCCTCCTGTGTGATGTGAAGTGAGCCCACAGCCACACCCGAGTCACACCCGTCCCCACCTGCCACTCTGCTCCTGCTGGTCGCCTGATGGCTTGATCTGAAATCTCCTGTTTAACAAGTGCTCTGA
The DNA here is from genome assembly GCA_006410615.1 of Neotragus moschatus. Taxonomy (NCBI): domain Eukaryota; kingdom Metazoa; phylum Chordata; class Mammalia; order Artiodactyla; family Bovidae; genus Neotragus; species Neotragus moschatus. Next base: position 9,401 of record SJYA01007386.1, read on the forward strand.
CAGTAGCGGGTGGGGAGTTGACTCTGAGCAGCATGTGTTTGAACCTAATGAGGCCACCTAGAAGTGGAGTTTTTTCAAAAGTATAGATAAATACTATAGTACTACACAGTCTGGGTTGGTAGAATCCACAGGTGTGGGACCTCGGATACAGGGGAGGCAGGAACATGGAGGAACTGTCATGGGGAGGGCCGACTAGCGGTTACACACGGATTTTCTGCTGTGCAGGGAGGGTTGACGCCCCAACCCCTGCATTATTCAAGGGTCAACTGCATGCCATTATTAGCTATTCGTATCTTATCGCATATGTAACTAAAAAGACTAGTCTGTAACCTAGCATGACATAAAGTGGGTTGGCAAGTGCCAGAGTTCTAAGTCAGGTGGGGTCTCATTTTGGGGTGCGGCCCAGAGTGCAGGACAATTGATGCGTGTGGGGGGGGTTCCTAGCACATGGGGGTGGCATCATGCCGGAGAGGGGAGGAAAGGGAGGAGAGAAAATGCACAAAGGGCGCCGAGAATATTCCCGCCTGGTTTACACCCAGTATTTGAAAGTGGCTGGTGTGACTAGCCTGCCAAGCTATTTGACTTGGGATCTGTCTGCCTTCCTGAAGGTGACAGGGATCAGCTGGGCCCTGCTGACTCTGCCAGGCATGGAACTTCGGAGATACGTGATGCAAAGTATCTCGAAGCTGTGGGACCCCACGTGCGCTGGCAATGAGGGTGCCTCTTGCTTCTTTATATGAAATAAAGTCTCAAGCCATGCTTTGTGTCTGCCTTTGCTAAAGGTGGACCCTGATATCAGCTGTAACTTAAGAGCAACCAAAAGACCGGGAAGAAAATAAGCTTCCTCTCTTTTCATCTGAGTGTCCTGCAGAGAAGAGTATTTTCCTACCACCCGCCTACAGGGCACATGCCCTTTCACAGGAAACCAAAGGCACAGGAAATAAACAAATCGGAGGGGGAGGGCAGTGGAAGGTAGCAATTGTTGCAAATAAGCTGCCAAAAGCATTAATTATAACTAGTAATGGTAAAGCCAGCGTTAATCTATTCATGAGTTGATTAAGAAATCTGTCGAGTGGCTGCCCCCAGGAATTCTACAATCTTTATTCTCTTGCTCACTATTTCTTTTTTAAAATTTTCATCACTTTATAAGTCATTAGCATGGCTATAGGAAGGGGAGGCAGGGAAATGGGATATCAAGAGAAGTCGGTGCTTATTAATTACGATGGGGCAGAGCCTTAACGAGACCTTGAGACTTGGGCCCTGGGTCACTAAGGAGATCGTGGATCAAGAAGCAGTAACGTGTGAGCTCCGACTCTCTAAATCCTTTGTGTTCTATTCCCCAACGCTAAACTGCAGAAATTGAGAGAATGGATAGGACTTATTTATGTTCTGGCCTATTCCAGTAGGCTACAGTCCTCTCGCAGTAGGGAGAGGTCAGCTGCCTCTAAATAGAACCATCTCCCTTCTAGAAGCGCCTCACAAAGTCACCGGCACAAGCACCTGGGAGCAAACCCATACCTGCAGAGCTATTCTTCATCCACGTCTGTTACAAACTCTGAATGGTGTTCGGGGGACTTGCTGTGCGTTTTGCTTAGGTGGAGTTTTACTGCATGTTTGCTCACAAATGTCCGGCAGCACAACTTACACTTGAATTTAGAGTCTGTGTCCTCTTCGCCAGCTATGCTTTCCGGTGACCGCTGAGCCGACGACACCCGGGAGAGCTCCTGCTCCGCTTTGCCTTGCTGCTCCACGGCCAGGCGGGTCATGTCCTTCATTTGGAAGCCCAGGTGGGACTCTAAGTGGCTGATGTAGGTGGACGGGGTTCTGAACTGGGAGGCACAGTCACTGCAGTAAAAGATAGGGTGCCCTTTGTCCATATGTTTCAGGAACTTGGTCCCGCCCGTTTTCCTAAGCTGGTACTTGACGTTGGCAAGCCAGTGGCTGATGGTGGTCATCGAGAGTCCCGTAAACTTCGAGATCTGCATCCGCTCCTGGGGGCCCAGGTCGGACAGCAGGTATTTGCCCTCGGAGGTCTGGAAGAGGCTGGAGGCAAACTGAGCCTGCAGGATCAGAAGATGCTGGGGGTTCCAGTTGGACTGCCGGCCTTTCCTCTTATGCAAGGTGGAGACCTCACTGGACACGTCCTCGAAGCGCCTGACATCCATCTCCAGCTTCACGGGAGGGACCCTGGGGGAGGTGGCGGGCTTCGGGGTGGTGGCCTTGGGGAGGACCTTGACCATGTCGGCGATGTCGGACAGGGCGTGCTTCTGGGGTGGGGACGTGCAGGACTGAGCTTGCGAGGACTCGGCCTTCTTGCTCTTGGACTTGGTCAGGTCGATGGGCTGATCGTTCTCAAACAGATAGCGTCTGGGCACGCTGGCCGGCCTCGTGGAGGGCGGACTCAGGACTGGCTTGTCCATGACGCTGAGGCTCGGCTTGTGAAACATGGACATTGTGCTTGAGCTTGGGCTGGAGCAGGAGGGCGCTCGCAAGGGTTCCGTGGCTTTGCCCAGGTGATTGTTCAGGACAGACTGCAGGGCGCTGAGCGGGTTGATGCCTGGCAGGGCCACTGCAGGGTTGGCGAGGGCGCACCCGTTGCTGAGCGGAGATGCCGGCTCCAAAGCCTGGGCTTTCTCTTTCTCACTGCCCTCTCTCATCAGCTTGTCTTCCTCCTTTGGGGGACGCGGCTCAGCCTTTTTGGACTCCGCAGGTGGTTCGCTTTTGGAAAAAGCATGCCCCTCGCTGTGGCTGAACGAGGATGCCTCCTCGCGAGGACTCTCTTTCCCACACTCCCTCACTGCTTCCTCTTTGTCCATCGGCTCCTTCTTCACTTGCGTGTAGGGGGCCAGGTGTGCTGGCACGGACACCAGTGGCATCGCTTTCCACTTGGGTGCGATCGGCCTCAGCTTGTTGCTGAGGTTGGGTCGGATCTGCAGGACCTGGGAGCCCATAGGCAAGGAAGGCTTGGTGCCCTCCGAGAGCTGGTAGGCTGCGTGGATGCTGGGGTACGCGCTCCAGCTGGGAGCACCATTCTGGGCTTTGTTGATGGCAGTGGTAACGGTATTTTCCAAAGACTTCAAAATGTCCCCTCCGCCCTTCGAGCCATCTTCCAAGTCCTCCTCCCTCAGATACTGGTACTTTATCGTAGGATCTAGTGGCTTTTGGAGAGGGTCTTCATAGTCCTCGCTTTTCATGACTTTCTCATCCTTGTTGACCCCCTCTGGTTTTTCCTTTTTGCTGTCCTTCAGCTCCGTCGAGGAGGCTGCTCCGTCACAGGCGGAGTTACTTGATGGCTTGGGAGCCAGGGCATCACTGTTTGGGACATCTGACAAGGACTGCATCTTCTCCATGGCCAGTGGGTCCAGCACCAGCTGCTTGCCTTTCTTGGAGGCGGAGCTGGTGACCTTGAGAAAGTGGCCGGTGACCATCATGTGGGTGGTGAGCTGCTGCAGTGTGTCGTGGGAGCTCCCACACTCCATGCACTTCAAGATCTGCGACTTGCAGGCCTCGAACTGCCAGGTGTAGCTGGCACCGTTTTGGTAACCATAGCGGTTGTTGCAGGACAGTTGGAGGTTGGTGTTCTTCTGGGGCGGAAACGAATCCACAAACGACCCAGTGGTCGAATCCGGGGAGCACGGCCGATTGACGTCGAAGACGCGTTTCTTGGCGGGAGTGACCATTTTTGATGAAATGGTTGGGACGGGCTCCTTCAAAGGCACTTTTTGGTAATGTTTTGTTTTGATCATGTGGACACTCAAATCTTGGAGGGAATCGAAGGAATCACCGCAAAACATGCACTTCAGGACCTTTTGCGCATCCTCCTTGTCCGTGTCCTGGAAAGCCCTCTTCCGGGGCTTGGAGCAGCTCGTGGGTCTGAGCTTGTCCTTTTTGCGGTTGTCGTCTTGGTAGTGGCCGGTTTCGTTCATGTGGACGGTCAGCTCGACCAGGGAGTCGTAGGCTGCGCTGCACTGCCGGCACCGGAACCTGCTGGCCCCGGTGAAAACGGCCCCGCACGTCTTGCTGCTCTGCCGGTACAGCTGGACCGAGCTGAACAGGCTGGGCTTCGACACGGGCCTTGAGGGCAGGCTCTGCTGCAGGCTTTTGGACAGAGCGTCTTGGTGCCAATCGAAGTCCGCCTTGCCGCCGTTTCGGGTGTCACAGTTCCGCCTCTCGCTGTTGGACAGCTTGAAGCCGAGACCCAGGCCCGACCAGTAGGAATCGGACAAGATGTTGGCGTACACGGCGGTCATCCTATCCATGCAGCTGTGGGCTTCGGTCGGAAGCCTGGGGTGCACGCTGGCTTTCTTATCCGAGGCATCTCGGCCGCACACGCTCTTGATGTCTGACACCTGATCGCTGGCATCGCTCAGCAGGGACTCGTTCTCGGCATCCTGGTTGGACAGGTGGCTTCCTGGAGAGTTCTGGTAGCTGAAGCAGCCCCTTTGCTCGGGGCCCGTGTCCAGCTCCTCGTCTGTCCCTGCGTCATTGCTGCCCTGAGGCTGAGCGCCCGAGCCACTGCCTTCCTCCTCCTCCTCTTCCTCTTTGATGCCCTCCTCTTCCTTCAGCTGCTCCTCCTGGGCGTAGCCTGTGAGAGGAGAGGAAGAAGACATGAAACAACAAGAGCGGGTGACATCCCACCCCCACTTCTCCACTCAGACCAAGTGCCTCCCACGTGGAATGAACAGCTGAATTGACGCTTTTGTGAACAATAAGCAGTGAATAAAGGAAAAGCCAAACGATGCCCTGTGTGTCACCTGATGCCTGCTTAAAAGAAAGCTGGCAGCAGTCATCTCCTGAGCCGTGGTGCTGGAGAAGACTCTTGAGGGTCCCTTGGAGAGCAAGGAGATCCCACCAGTCCATCCTAAAGGACATCAACCCTGACTGTTCATTGGAAGGACTGAGGCTGAAGCTCCAACTCTGGCCACCTGATGTGAACAGTTGCCTCATTTGAAAAGCCCCTGATGCTGGGAGAGATTGAAAGAAGAAGGAGAAGAGAGCGACGAGGATGAGATGGTCAGATGGCATCACCGACTCAATGGACACGAGTTTGAATGAACTCTGGGAGATAGTGAAGGGCAGAGAAGCCTGGTGGGCTACAGTCCATGGGATCACAAGGACTTAGTGACTGAACAACAACAATCATTCTTTATAAATGCTTAGAATCCCAACTTAATCATTTTAATGTTTAAGGACTATCATTCTAACTTCTGTAGTGGGACAGTCTCTACATTCACGTGCAAGCCTTTCAGGACAGCTGGACTTAAATTCAAATCCTATCAAAGACCTATCTCTACAAGAAGGACGTTGGCTCATAAGCAAACTCAGATGACCCTTGGCATCTTCACGGTAAGGTTTACTGTGACACTTGACCCTGTTGGCATACAGTCATCTTAATAAATCATTTTTGAGTGCTCAGAAGTAATTTGGACGCACAGCCATTATATCTGAGAGCCAGTGTCTCTTTGGGTACAACGGCTTTATCTGTAGAGAGTCACACAGTAGGAAGAGAGATTATGGAGTATTGAGTAAAGTCTTCCGCTGATGGCTCAAAAATCATGTAAGCTCAGCAAGTATAATGATTTTGAAATAATAGCAAATGGTGTTAGAATGAGAGATTTGGGAACTATTCTACTATTCTCAAACAGGCTTATGAAGACCTTTCCAGAGAAGGCTGAAAGTGCCCTCTCGATCTTGTGCCTGTAATTTCAAATGCACTGAGATTTGTGGGTCCCGTCATGAGATGCCAATTATACGCTTGATTTGTGGATGCGAAATGCTACTGGGGATGCATGCTCTCCTTTCTCAGAAAGGATTCAGGGCCAGTAATTGCAGAGGGAAAACGAAGGCAGGAGAGAGCCGGTGCGAAGGGAGCCGATAGGCAGATATCCACCAGTGAGACAGGAATGCGGCTGTTTACGCCCATGTACTCGCTTTCTGCAGCTGGCCTTTTCAGAGCCACGTGGATAAAATGCAACCGAGGTTGGACCAAAGCAGGAGACGCTTGGTCCTAGGTTTGCGCGGGCTGCAGGATGCCAATGCAGTAGGCTCCCTTTGAGGCTCCATCTCCCCTCTCAGTGCGGGCGGGTACTTGGGGGAGTTCCCCAGGCAGTGGCTCTATTTCCATTCACCAGTGATAATGCTGGAAAAAGGGGCGGTCAAGCACGGGAGGTCTCTCCTGTGAGAGATGAGAGAGGAGAGATGGCTATTATTAGAAGGAAAGTGCCTGCAGTCAGGAACTCCAAGGGCTCCAAAGACTGAACGTGAAGTTTTTTTTTCAGATGTTTATTTATTTATTTTCCAAAATTAGTTCTTTTTTAATTGAACTGTAGCTGATTTACAGTATTGTGCTAGTTTCTGGAGCACAGCAAAGTGACCATTATGTGCATTTATATACACATATGTACATCTTTTTAGATTATTTTCCGTCTTAGGTTATTACAAGATATTGAATATAGTTCCCTGTGTTGCACAGTAGGCCCCTGTGGGTCACCTGTTTCACGTGTACAAGTGTGTGCACGTTAATCCCGTGCCTCTAATTTATCCTTTCTCAATTTCCTCAAGGCTACCTTTTTTCCTGTGGTCATGTATGGATTGTGAAAGTTGGACTGTGAAGAAGGCTGAGCACCGAAGAATTGATGCTTTTGAACTGTGGTGTTGGGGAAGACTCTTGAGAGTCCCTTGGACTGCAAGGAGATCCACCCAGCCCATTCTGAAGGAGATCGGCCCTGGGATTTCTTTGGAAGGAATGATGCTGAAGCTGAAACTCCAGTACTTTGGCCACCTCATGCAAAGAGTTGACTCATTGGAAAAGACTCTGATGCTGGGAGGGATTGGGGGCAGGAGGAGAAGGGGACGACAGAGGATGAGATGGCTGGATGGCATCACGGACTCGATGGACTTGAGTCTGAGTGAACTCCGGGAGTTGGTGGTGAACAGGGAGGCCTGGCGTGCTGCGATTCATGGGGTCGAAAAGAGTCGGACACGCCTTAGCGACTGAACAGAACTGGACCATAAGTTTGTTTTCGATGTCTGTGAGTCTGTTTCGGTTTTGTAAATAACTTCATTTGTATTGATTTTTAGATTCCACCTGTAAATGATATCATTTGCCATTTGTTTTTCTCTGTCTGACTTACTTCACTTGGTATGATAAACCCTGGGTCCATCCNAAAAGAGTCGGACACGCCTTAGCGACTGAACAGAACTGGACCATAAGTTTGTTTTCGATGTCTGTGAGTCTGTTTCGGTTTTGTAAATAACTTCATTTGTATTGATTTTTAGATTCCACCTGTAAATGATATCATTTGCCATTTGTTTTTCTCTGTCTGACTTACTTCACTTGGTATGATAAACCCTGGGTCCATCCATGTTGCTGCAAATGGCCATATTTCATTCTTTTTTATGGCTTGCTAGTCGATTGAGCGACTTCACTTTCACTCTTCACTTTCATGCACTGGAGAAGGAAATGGCAGCCCACTCCAGTGTTCTTGCCTGGAGAATCCCAGGGATAGGGGAGCCTGGTGGGCTGCCGTCTATGGGGTCGCACAGAGTCGGACACGACTGGAGCGACTCAGCAGCAGCAGTATTTCACTGTGTGTATATTCCATGTATATGCACATGGACCACACTGAAGATGAAGAACGCTTGTTGAGTAGATNAGCCTGGTGGGCTGCCGTCTATGGGGTCGCACAGAGTCGGACACGACTGGAGCGACTCAGCAGCAGCAGTATTTCACTGTGTGTATATTCCATGTATATGCACATGGACCACACTGAAGATGAAGAACGCTTGTTGAGTAGATATTCTCTCTAAATACATTCTTTCATTTTTATCAATATCCATATGAAGTAGGAACTATTATTATTTTCGTTTCACAGATGCAGAAACTGAGGCTCCGAGGTTAAGAAAGTTTTCCAAGGCCACAAAGTTAGCATTGCGAGATCCTGCCTGAACCCACCCTGTGTGATGAGAGAATCTGTGGTTGTTGCCACCAGGCTCCACTCTCTTTTTACCAACCTAATGAATAAGGAAACTTGGCAGAGAGCCAAAGGTTAAAGGTTAAGCAGTGAGAGTTCCTTGAGATGTCTCTGAGTTGATAAGCACCTCCGAGGGGAGGATTCTGGGAATAATGGAGGCGGGAGGCCGTGGTTTTCAGGGTCGACTGTGAGACAGAGGCAGGGCAAGCACTTGGCGTCACCGCTGGGTTTGTGGTCGTGCTCATTTGTTTTGTTGCCATGGGTGTTGCGCTTTTCCTCCCCAGCAGGTGGATTTTTCATTCAACTGGTATTGCTGGTCTCTAGTTCCATGAATTGATTTGAAGGAGAAAAAACTTCTCAGTCTAGGCAAACAATCATTAATGAGTGGTCACCACCTGCAAGGAAACCCTGTGCTGTGTGTGCCGAGTCACTTCAGGCGTGGCTGACCCCGGGCCACCCTGTGGGCTGTGGCCCACCAGGCTCCTCTGTCCGTGGCTTCTCCAGGCAAGAACACTGAAGGGGGTTGCTGGGCCCTCCTCCAAGGGGTCGTCCTGACCCAGGACTGAGCCCCAGTCTCCTATGTCTCCTGCACTGGCAAGCGGGCTCTTGACGACTCGTGAAGCCCCAAGAAAACTCTAGCTCAGAACAACTGAATGAGATGGCCCCACCCCATTCTCACTGCATTTTGTTTTTCTGGACTAGTTTGTATGTTTGCAAAAACAGCCACACCATCAAGCTGAAGGAGAAGGTCTATTCACAACATCAAGAAATGACTTGTTACAGAGCCAAGCAAAATACTCCAAAGAATCAGGCAAAGGGCAGCCGTGTAGTGATACTCCAAGCTCAAGAGAGAAGAAATCCAGCTCCACACACCAGAACTCCAA
>SJYA01007387.1:7495-18142 GCA_006410615.1 Neotragus moschatus
TTTTTTTTTTTTTTTTGGCTTTCTTTAGTCCTTGAATGAGTTCCTCCAGTAGAGTTCGAACAGAATAGTTTATCTAATTCTAAACTCTGGGCAAAAAAATCTATTCTAACTATGCATCTAAAATACACTCGACTGTACAATACTAGTTTTACACACGGGATTTAAGTATTCGCATATTTTGGTATCCATGAGGGGCTCCTGGAAGCAATCCCCTGCGGATACCATGGACGACTGTATGCAGTTTCTCTGAGAGTTCAGTGAAACTCCCCTTCCCGAACTAATTCTATGAATGACTGATATAAACCCCACTACTGCACGTTGGGGTGTACCAGGAACCCTTGGTAACTTCTCTCAACGTACCAACTTTTAGAGGAGGTCACCATTGGGTTCCTAGTATGCCTTCACAGGCATGTTCGCCACGAAAAGCCAGAAGCGAGGAGCACAAAGGAAGCTGACTTCACTCAAAGACAGGCCGTTTCCTGGTGAGGATTACAAGGCTGGGGCGAGTCTGAAGAGGCCGCTCCCGGAAAGGGTCCTTGCCGAGCGACGATGGGTCGAAGCGGGAGATCCAGAGCCGAGAGTCCGGAAACCGGCGTTCCCATCTGCAGCGCTGTACGGACCTGGCGTAACCTGCGGACTCTGCATGCGTACCAAGACATTGCGGGAATCGCGGGGCTGTAAACATCACACCTGGAACCCACCTGTCAATGCAGGAGACAAAAGAGACGCCGGTTCGATCCCTGGGTCGGGAAGATCCCCAGAGGAGGGCGTGGCAATCCACTCCAGTATTCTTGCCTGTTGAATTTCAAGGACAGAGCGGTCTGGCGGGCTGCAGTGCGTGGGGTCGACAGGACCGAAGCGACTTAGCACGCGCGCACGCAAACCTCACGTCAGACCTCGTTCCCGAGACCTGCGCCTTGGAAGACTGACTGATACATAACGCTCTCACGGGAAAGCACGAAGACATCCACGCGCCCAGACTTTCAAACTGCAGAGGAGCCGCACCCCCGGAAACCGGAAGCTTTACGACTAGCTGCCCCTTGCCGGCCAGCTATTTATAAAGGGGCGGGGGGTGGGTGGCGGGGAGCCGCCTCAGGAACTGCAACTCCCAGAATGCAGCGCGGAGCTTCCGGTTTCCGGCGAGAGGACCTGAGTGAGTGTTTACACCGGCGGCCCTGCGGCCGGGTTCCTTCCGCGGGACGGGTGAGGGCGCTGGGTCCCGGGCCGCGCGGGATCGACCTGTGGTGACTAGTTAGCTGGTTCTGTGGGAGTGGTGGGGTCGTCACCCAAGAGATAGTGTCCCTGTGGCAGTATTAACTATCAGTGACCTTGGGCCGCTGACTTCACCTTTCTAGATCTCGGGTCCTTCGGCTGTAATATGTAGATGATAATGCCTGTCTCAGAACAGTTGTGAGGATTAAATGATATATAGTATATTAAAATATCCATTTCCTTCCCCGCCATCAACCTGGAGATGGAAGGTTTGAGGATCTGCTTCACAGCCTCGAAACCTTTTCTTTCCTCTTCCAAAGAAGCCACTTTGGGAGCAACAAGGGCTTGTCTTATTTCTCCCAACCGCCGGGTTTCTGATTCATTTTCTGGGCACCCATAAATACCGGGCACTGAGTCAATAAAGACAAAAAATTCTAGTCTTTGCTTTTAAGAGCCTCTAAGAATGAGATGCAGAGACGATTGAGAAGTAAATAGTATAGATATTTGTAACCCTTTGTCATGAGGGAATGTGACAACAGAGGGGGAAGAGAGAGAGAACAGAGGAGGTTGTGTTTGAGTTGCTCTTGATCGGAGTTTGATTAGAGAGAGAAGAGGGAAGAGGAGTTACATGCAGAATTAGCAGAGTGGGGGAGAGCTTTGTTTTGAATCCAGGCTTGGTGGGGGTGGACTTAAGTCTTGGGAAGGGTGGGGCAGCCTAGAACTCTTGAGAGGGGAAGGCTGGTAGAGAGAACAGATGTGAATGTTTTTTGAAAGCCAGGCTGTGGTGTTGAGACTTATTCATAGAAGTGATTTGATTTCTAAACAGAGGAGTATATTGATCAGATCTACATTTTAAAATGATAAGTGGCAGCATGGATATTTAACAGGAAGAAGCAGGAGGCAGGGAGCTTCTGGTAAAGCTGTTGTGGTGGTTAAAGCAAAAGTTGATGAAGAAACACGGAGTGTATGTAATGTAAGGGAGAGGGTTGGATGATCTCATTTGAACCTCACAACGCTCTTGTTAGGTGGGATGGCATTTTTATGTTCACTGTAAAGCCAAAGAGGCTTGGAGAGCTGAAGTTTCCTGCTGCCATAGAGTGAGTGAAAGAGGACTTCAGATTCTAGTTCAGGCCTCCTGATCCTGCAGCCTGAGCTTTTCCAACAGAGTCACAGAGAATTCTCATTCAACCCCTTGGTGGGGTGGGGGTGGTGTAGGTCTGTCCTTTAACCACTAAGGCTTTGTTCCTTTACAGGGAGAAAGAGAGAGCGCGAAAGAGAGAGGATGTCTCTCTCAGATTGGCACCTGGCAGTGAAGCTGGCTGACCAGCCACTTGCCCCCAAATCTATTCTTCGGTTGCCAGAGACAGAGCTCGGAGAATACTCCCTGGGGGGATATAGTATTTCATTTCTGAAGCAGCTTATTGCTGGCAAACTCCAGGAGTCTGTTCCAGATCCTGAGCTGATTGGTGAGTCTCTGTGGACTGGGGATGGGCTTCTGCTCTGATTCTTTTGGGGGAGAATCATTCTGGAATCACAAGGGTAAATTAAGAGTTTGGGATTTGTTGTTTCATAATGTAAACACCAGGCTGCCCTGGTGGATCAGTGGTAAAGAATCTGCCTACCTATGCAGGAGATGTGGGTTCAGTCCCTGGGTGGCGAAGATCCCCTGAAGAACAAAGTGGCAACCCAATCCAGTAGCCTTGCCTGAGAGATGCCCTGGGAGGAGGAGCCTGATGGGCTACAATCCATGGGGTCATGAAAAAGTCGGACTTAGAGACTAAACGAAAACAAATGTTAAGCTGGGAAGTGTTTGTTGTTAGGTGAATAGAAACAAATCATATAATAAAACTTGGTTGCCGTTTTAGTTGTACAATATACTGAAATACTTCATCACAATGTTCCTTAACTATGACATTCTTTGAAAGAGCAAGAACTTGGGTTGGAAGGAGGTACTGGCTAGGGAAAGGCCCTTAGTATATGGCATTTGAGGTGGGTCTTAAGGGATGGTTAAAAGCATTTTTGGTTGGTTGGTTGGTTGGTTGGTTAGAGGGAAAGTGAAAGTGAAGTCGCTTGGTTGTGTCTGACTCTTTGCAACCCTGTGGACTGTAGCCCACCAGGCTCCTCTGTCCATGGGATTTCAGGCAAGAGTACTGGAGTGGGTTGCCATTTCCTTCTCCAGAGGATCTTCCCGACCCAGGGATCAAACCCAGGTCTCCCGCATTGTAAGCAAGACACTTTACCGTCTAACCCACCAAAAAAGAGAGATGGCAGGGGCATTCTAGGTGGAGGAAGAAGGAATTTAAGTATAATTTATTTCTTTCTCTTTTTTATTTTTGACTATGCTGTGTGGCGTGCAGAATCTTTGTTGCTTGACCAGGGATCAAACCCTGGACTCCAGCATCACTTTCAGAAAGTGGATATAATGAAATTATATTATTAATGCAGTGGCATATAAACTAGAAAAATGGTATAAGCTGGCAAAAAGTATATTTTCAGTCATGCATGCGAAGTCTCTTCAGTTGTGTCCAACTCTTTGTGACCCCATGGCCTGTAGCTCACCAGGCTCCTCTGTCCATGGGATTCTCCAACCCAACTGGAGTGGGTTTCTATGTTTTCCTCCAGAGAATCTTCCTAATCCAGGGATCAAACTCATGTCTCATGTCTCTTCTGCACTGGCAGGTGGGTTCTTTATCACTAGTGCTACCTGGGTAGCCATATATTATTAATACAGTGGCATATAAACAGGCAAAATGGTATAAGCTGGCAAAAAAGTGTTTTTAGTCATAAAACACGGGGTTCATTCTTTTTTATTGTTACATCTTCCCATTCATTTAAATGGTGCAGTCTCCATGATGTTAAGCTCTAGAGTTTTCCTGTGCATAGATTCTGTATTTTATCAATTTGTGCTTGTAACATTTGTTATTAAAATGTATTTATTTATTTTCAAACTTTATTTATTTTGTATTGGGGTATAGTCCATTAACATTGTTGTGGTAGTTTCAGGTGCACAGTGAAGGGAGTCAGCCATACATATATATATACAAATGTATCCGTTTTCCCCAGGCCCCACTCCCATCCAGGCTGGAAAAATGTATTTATTAAGTAAGAATAGTGTTTAAAGCATGTACCATTTTCTACCTATCTGTCCAATCAAGATAAGGTTCTTAGGGGACAAAAGTCATTTAAATTGTTATGAAGAGTAAAATATAAATGAATGGTTCTTTTTTTTTTTTTTCCTCCCCAGATCTGATATACTGTGGCCGGAAGCTAAAAGATGATCAGACCCTTGACTTTTATGGCATTCAACCTGGATCCACAGTCCATGTTCTGCGCAAGTCCTGGCCTGAGCCTGACCAGAAACCGGGTGAGTGTTGGCTCTTAGACAGGCAGTGCTTCTGAAGTATCTGCAAGGGAAGGAGGGTCTGTGTGTCCTTGAGGCAAGGGCCTGGGTGGGACATAGGGGAGATTTCCCGAGATGATAATGAAGGATATCTTTATCATTTATCGGATTAGGCACGTTGATGAACAGTGTAATTTTTATTTTCTTGCTGCCAGCGGCCACTAACAGAAGACACTTTTAAGTTCATTACCTGTTGTTTTAGTGGGATGGAGAGGATCTGTCTGTTTAAATTCCTTTAGGGCAACAGTTTGTTTCTCAGCGAACCTTGTATTTTTTTGTTATTTTTGTTCTCATTAGAAAGAAGCTGAAAACGCCTTGCTTTCCTCCAAATGTTATGGTGTGTTCTCATGTTCGCAAATCTTCCCACAAACTGCCTCAGGCGGGTGATTTGTTCAGTCACCTCACTCTTGCTAATTTATTTTTCTGGAGTTTGAGAATATTTGNTCAGCGAACCTTGTATTTTTTTGTTATTTTTGTTCTCATTAGAAAGAAGCTGAAAACGCCTTGCTTTCCTCCAAATGTTATGGTGTGTTCTCATGTTCGCAAATCTTCCCACAAACTGCCTCAGGCGGGTGATTTGTTCAGTCACCTCACTCTTGCTAATTTATTTTTCTGGAGTTTGAGAATATTTGAGTGGTATGAAAGTAGCTCTTGGAGGAAACATACAAAGCCTCTCATGCTTTTCTGACTTATTGATAAAAGGTGCTGCTTGGAATTCATAATTTAAATTTCACATCTGTGTTTTAAAAGCCTCCCTGAGGATAAAGCTAAGCTGTGTAGGAGATTAGCTTTGTTAAAAATGGGCAGTTTGGCATATTTTAATAATGTTCACAATTGCTGTGACTGGTTATCAGCTTGAAATTCTCCCTCTTTTCAATTCTAAACATAAAGGACAAAAAGATCTTTTGTACCCTGATGGGAAGTGGGAAAGAGAAAGGCTGTCTCTGATATCCAGGGGCTGGCCTGGCCTTCAGCTAGGCCTTGAATCGTGAACAATTTTACAGGTCACCAGCATCTACAAGGCCACTCATTCTGGGGCTGTAACGGATTCAGATCAAAACAAGATTTCTTCTCGTTTCTGAACAGAGCCATAAACCTGCACATTGACCAACCACAGAAATGACCAAATAACCCTCTATCCTGCCTATTTGGAGTGACTTCTGTTTCTTGACTACTTTCAGCTTTCATCTTGCTCTAGTTTTCCTTCCTTCTAGATAAGAATTATTAAGATACCTAATCATAAAATAACCCCCACTTCCTGACAGCCTCCAATCCACAACAAAACCCTGCTTCCTTAAACTTCCCCCACTGAGTCCCCTAACTAAAGCCCCAATCCTCTGAGTCCCTTCTAGCATGTTCTTGTTGAGATGCCCCATGGTTCTGGTGGTGTGCGTCTCCTCTGTAAGAGCAGTAAGCACACCTTGCACAGCTGCAGGTGTGGCCCTCTGGTCTTTGGCTGGAGGGGATTGACAGACGGAAAGGAGCATTTGTTGCTTCTTCCAGCCAGATTGTTGCTGTTTGATATCTCATTTAATCAAGTGGCTCAGCAGGTCAGGTAACAGTATTAGCATTTTATACATGAAGAAAAAGAGAGTTAGAAAGGTATTCATTCAAGGTCATCTGCTTAGAAAAATGAATGCAAAAGCTGGGATGTGAATCCAGATTTTCCTGGCTCAAGAGTATTCTTTCCACTGGGCTGGCTGCCTCCCACTTCCAAAGGATGAGATTAGCTCAGAAACATTAAAGAGACAACCTGTAACTCTTAGCTGATTATGGGCTTAAGTCCTTTTTATCCCCTGGAAATTTATTTTTGAAACAAACGGACTTTTTATTCAGAGGTGAAAATAAACTTTTAGATTTGAAAAGAAATTTTTGTGGTGGCATTTTAGATATTTTATCCTTGAGTGTTCTTTCAAAAGGAAGCACATTTCTTTATCTTCACCAGATTAGATCCTGTAGGAGGAGAAAGTGTCAGTTGCTTCCTTCCCACCTGGATCCCTTTGGTGGTTCTCTGCAGAAGGTTGCACATCCCTTTAGGATCTCACGTAGGCCTGCTGTTTGAGCAGGGGTGTGTACCCTGGGTTCCAGCACAGAAACAGCTTAGTGTTCCTTCGGAGCACCTCATGCTTATATTCTCCCAAGCCTTTGCACTTGTTCTCATTTAGGCCTACAATACCTTTTCCCCCAGCCACCGTCTGTTCTACCTTCAATACTTCTCTCAAACGTTCTCTCCTGGGGGTGTCGTCCTCCCTGTCAGTGGTGCTGTCTGCCTCCATGTGCCTAATGCCCTCACTGTGGTCCATTCTCTGTTGTGGAAGCCCTCAGCATGGTATTTGGTAATTGTGTATGTGTGTTTGATTCTGTCTCATTTCTCCTACTGTCTTAAGAGTTCCTTGATGGCAGGGACTCGTACTTTACGTTCCTGTGTTTTGCACAAAACAAGATTCACTCCAAAAGCGTAGAGTAAATGCTTAGCACAAATTTGTTTAACGAATAAGACAGGTAGCTTAACTTCGGGTGAATATTTTTCAAAAGAGACAACTTTCATGATTAGAACAATAGGTAAGGGTGTGGTTGCCACACAGAACTCTAGGGGTGCCATTCTCCTTGCTTTGGGAATTGTGCCTTTGGAGTTGAGCAGTGCAAGGTCATAAAATCACAAGTAGCCTTCCTGAGTGAGGGTCATCACACTTTTTAAAGTGTGATCCAGGATGGACTTCCTGCCTACTCCCTCTTCTTTTACCAAAATTTCTATGAAATGGGCTGACGTCCTAAATTATCTGTGAAGTGGGTGGATGTCCTAAATAGTAAAGTGACCAAGTAAAACTAAGCCAACTGCTAGACTTCCCCATATGAGTCAGTCATAACGTCCAAAGATCAAAAAGGAACTTTGAGTCCTAGTGACATGCTTGTTTTTGGACATGTGATGAAAGTTTGTTCAGAAGCCTAGAGGTACAGTGTTGTCTTGGTCCTTCTTGTATTTTTTTTTTTTTAATCAAAATAATATTCCAGAAGCCTGAAAGAAAATACCCAGGAGAAAACAGTTACCCTGCCCCGATCCTGTCACCTTGGCTTGTTCCCATCCAGCCTTGGCCCACACGCACACTGACATCTCATAAAGTTTTACTAGAGAACACCCATACAACTTTATGTTCTATTTCTTTCTCTTAACATATTGTGTCAACATGGCTCCATATTGTTCAGATGGCTTGCAGCACTTATTTTAAATCACTGCACAAAAGTCTACTGAGTTCATTATACCCTCCTCCTTTCCAAGTGCGAAAAGTCTAGAATTCCTGCAGTGGGACATTGATCAGAACAGTCTCTTTCCTAAGGTAAGAGTCTCCTCTGCTAGAACTTGAATTTGTTTATCTGCCAAAGAGGCTTAAAAAGAGAGTGCAGTTTTCATGTCTGTGGCGTAGCTTTTTTTGATCGGGTGCCCATTCTTAGTGGGGTGAGGAGGGAAGAGAACCCGATCCTGGACTCTGGCTGAAGCGATGCTCTGCGTCTGTGGCAGGGGTGAGGCCCTGGTCATAGGGTAACTGAGTGTCTCATCCCCAGAACCTGTGGACAAAGTGGCTGCCCTGAGGGAGTTCCGAGTGCTGCATACCGCCCTGCACAGCAGCTCCTCCTACAGGGAGGCGGTGAGTGTGTGCTGAACCCCCTGTGCGACTCTTGGCAGGCCTGTTGGAGAGGGGTGATGCAGAGAGGGAGCCGGAAGCTGGTTGCCATTACTCCCCAGAGTTCCTTGGGGAGGTTTCACCATGTCTGTGGGTCCCAGTAGAACCCTGTCTTCCCCCAAAGAGGCTCTCAGCTAGGCATTGTTGATTCCCTCTAATGATAATGATACAGCCGCTCCTGACATTGGCCTCATGGAATGAATATAGTTACAGTCAAAGGATCCTTATGCTGTTTCTGCTGGGCCTTATTCTTTGACTTGGATTGAACTGCTTGCCCTCCACTCCTTCCCAGGATCCCCTCAATGGGAAAATGCACTGATGACTTTCCATAGGAGAGTTGATAAGCAAGATGAAGACAGCTGCAAACTTCCCAATATATATAAATACAAAATGATAGCTGTTTGGAGATTGAAGAGGACTTTTATAATCTAGAGAAACCTTTGTTATTGGGCTTATAAAAAAGAGCTTTTATTGTGAAAGCATTAGAACTAGAAATGGGGAAAGGACCATAGATTGAAGGCTTATTGTGATCTTGCTTTTAATGCTGTTTCCCCTCCAGTAAGCCATGATCTCAGAAAAAAAGAGGTTCATCTCTTTCCTGGGGCTGTTGTTCCATTGTGGTAGTGTGTGTGCAAGCACTTAGAGGAAGGAGGTCCTTTAGCAGTGTGTAGGTATTTCTGAGTGCACCGAGCTAGTGGGAGTGCTCAGCCCTCCCCATTTCTCCTGCAGGTCTTTAAGATGCTCAGCAATAAGGAATCTCTGGATCAGATCATTGTGGCCACCCCAGGCCTCAGCAGTGACCCCATTGCTCTTGGTAAGTGCACAGCTGAACTGAAGGAAATAGGAACTGTTGAAGAAGGAAGAGCCAGGAGGAGGCAGTTACCTTAAAGAAGCTTTGACACATCATGTGAAGATTCACTGGTCTTGTAGCAGGAGGGAGAGTAATCCAGATGTGTTCCATATACCCAGCCCTCCAAGAGCTGCAGCCCCACAGTGAAATCGTGGCCTGACTAACACCAGAAGTGAGACTGTGAGGAAGACCCGTGAGGGCAGCACTTAGCCCAAGCCACAGTAGTTAGGGAAGACTTCCTGCACACCTTGATGGACGAGGGACGAGCCTAGAGATACGGGGAAAGAGGCTGGGGTGCTGTGCAGTGTGTAGCCTCCATGCAGGGCATAGGGAGCGACGTGGAGAGCATGTGGGCTGTGCTGCTGGCAGTTTGCTGCCCCCACTTTCCATGCATATCCCTGTTGGGCTGGTTGCTGCAAGGCCTCCCCACTGGATCTGGCTCGATTTCCTGTCTCTGAGGTGAGCCCTTTTCTCCTTCAGGGGTTCTCCAGGACAAGGACCTCTTCTCTGTCTTTGCTGACCCCAACATGCTTGATACGTAAGTATACCCATCTTACTAAGGGTGCTTTTTCTCTCCTCATGGTTGGGCCAGAAACCTAATGGTCACCCTGGATTCTATTCTTGAAGCCCATCACCCAAATCTGTCTTCTGAATGTGCCAGGAGGTGGGGAGGAGCCAGGGCTGGAGGAGGGGGTGGAGTGGGGGAGGTGAGGACAAAGCCCAAGGGCAGGGGCAGGCAGAGGTAGGGGTGAAGCAGCGTCCTGAGGGAGGTGGCTTTTCAGGTCAGGCTCAGTTTAGATCTCATTCAGTATGTATTAGGGAGCCTGTGACGGATTTTAAGCTGGGAAATAGGTGCATACGTCCCCAAATTTTAGAGTTGGAAGGGAAAGTAGAGGTTATGTCCCTTTATCTTCAAGTGAAGAAAACAGCCAAACCCTCGGAAGAGAAGGGACCAGTCAAAGACTGCCCAATGAAGTGGTGTTGGAGTCGAGACAGGAGACTACCCCTGAGCCTCTGGGCTATGCGTGTCCCATCATACATTGCCAGAGAGGAGAGTGAAGCATCTGCGGGGGCCCCAGGGTAAAGGCCTGCTGATGCTGGAGGCAAAGCAGCAGGAAGACAAGCTGCTTGGAGGGAGGTGCTGAAGACTGGGAAATTTAAGGACAAGCAGGGGTGACTTGACTGTTATGAGAGGTGCCCAGAATTCCTGTCAAACCCAAGGATGCTCTTTCCTTCTTAGTCACCCTTGAGTTTCTTCCTACTCCGCCTCAGGTTGGTGCCTGCTCACCCAGCCCTGGTCAATGCCATTGTCCTGGTCCTGCACTCGGTGGCAGGCAGCACCCCACTGCCGGGGGCCGACTCCTCTTCCCGGGGCATGCCTTCCAGCGCCTACCGGGACATGCCAGGTGAGCCCCTGGCCCGTGGGACGCGGGCCTCTGGGGAACGGGCAGTGGCCCAGGGCTTTGCTCCACTCGCAGCTATGTATAGTGCTGGCAGAGGGTGTT
>SJYA01007388.1:6642-26660 GCA_006410615.1 Neotragus moschatus
TTTTTTAAGGAATCTCCACACTGTTCTCCATAGTGGTTGTACTAGTTTGCACTCCCACCAACAGTGTAATAGGGTTCCCTTTTCTCCACAACCTCTCCAGCATTTATTGCTTGTAGACTTGGATCACAGCCATTCTGACTGGTGTGAAATGGTACCTCACTGTGGTTTTGATTTGCATTTCTCTGATAATGAGTGATGTTGAGTATCTTTTCATGGGTTTGTTAGCCATACGTATATCTTCTTTGGAGAAATATTTATTTAGTTCTTTTGCCCATTTTTTGATATGGTCGTTTATTTTTCTGGAATTGAGCTGCAGGAGTTGCTCGTATATTTTTGAGATTAGTTGTTTGTCAGTTGCTTCATTTGCTATTATTTTCTCCCATTCTGAAGGCTGTCTTTCCACCTTGCTTATAGTTTTCTTTGATGTGCAGAAGCTTTTAAGTTTAATTTGGTCCCATTTGTTTATTTTTACTTTTATTTCCAATATTCTGGGAGGTGGGTCATAGAAGATCCTGCTGTGGTGTATGTCGGAGAGTGTTTTGCCTATGTTCTCCTCTAGGAGTTTTATAGTTTCTGGTTTTAATCCATTTTGAGTTTATTTCTGTGTGTGGTGTTAGAAAGTGTTCTAATTTCATTCTTTTACAAGTGGTTGACCAGTTTTCCCAGCACCACTTGTTAAAGAGATTTTTTTCTCCATTGTATATTCTTGCCTCCTTTGTCAAAGATAAGGTATCCATAGGTGCATGGATTTATCTCCGGGCTTTCTGTTTTGTTCCATTGACCTATGTTTCTGTCTTTGTAGCAGTACCATACTGTCTTGATGACTATGGCTTTGTAGTAGAGCCTGAAGTCAGGCAGGATGATTCCTCTAGTTCCATTGATCTTTGGATATTTAAAATGTCTTTACTTACACTAAATTTGGGGACTTCTTTACCTAATTTAATTTCATGGGCTTCCCAGGTGGTATAATGGTAAAGAATCCACCTACTAAGCAGAAGACATAGGTTTGGTCCCTGGGTTGGGAAGATCCTATGGAGAAGGAAATGGCAACCAACTCTGGTATTCTTGCCTGAGAAATGCCATAGACAGAGGAGCCTGGCAGGCTACAGTCCATGGTGTTGCAAAGAGTTAGACATGACTTAGAGACTAAACCAACAACAGTGTAATTTCACAATGGTCAGAGAATATATTTTGTAAAATTTGATTATTTTTGAGTTTATTAATACGTGTTCTTATGGTAAAAATGTGGCCTATTCTCATACATATTCTACTATTCTACTTGTACTAGAAAAGAATATGTTTTCTGCCATTGTTGTTTGGAGTTATGTTCAATGTCCAGTTCTAACTGTTGCTTCCTGATCTGCTTACAGCTTGTCTAACTCAATGAAACTAAGTCATACTGTGTGGGGCCACCCAAGATGGAGGGGTCATGGTGGAGAAGTCTGACAGAATGTGGCCCACTGGAGAAGGGCATGGCAAACCACTTCAGTATTCTTGTCTTGAGAACTCCATGAACAGTATGAAAGTGCAGAAAGATAGGACACTGAACGATGAACTCCCCAAGTCGATAGGTCCCCAATATGCTACTTGAGATCAGTGGAGAATTTTATTACTAGGGTACATAAACATTTAGGGTTACTGTGTCTTCTTGAAGAATTAACCCTTTTATTATTATGAAGTTACCTTCCCTATCCATAGTAATATTCTTGCTCTGAAATCTAATTTGATCTTAATGGAGCAATTCCAGCTTTTTCTTGACTGCTGTTAGTCTGATGTAATTTTTTAAAGTCATCCTTTCACTTTTAACATTTTTGTGTATTTTTAAAGTGCATTTCTTGCAAATAACTTACAGTTGGGTCTTGCTTTTTATCTAATAAGATAATCTGTCTTTTAATTGATATGTTTAGTTCATTGATATTTAATTTGATTAGTGACATGGCTGGATTTAATTGTATCTTCATGTTGCATTTTTGTAATTGTGATTTTATTTATAATTATATAACTAATTTCAAGTGATACTATACTACTTAACATGAAGTATAAGAATCTTTCAATAGAGTAAGTTCATTTATCAACTTCTGGCCTCAGTGTCTTCCCCTGAGACTCCTGAATTAGAGCCACCTCCTGTGAGAGAGCAAATCCCACATGGTAATGTCTTTGCCTGAGATTGGTTGAGAAGCTCCTAGGGGCTGGTGGTAATCAGAGAGGCAGAGATAAGGCATCTGATACTGTGTCCTGGTCAGGGCCAGTCAGCCAAAAGCAACAGCTAAAACTTGTACAATGGGAACAAATCTGACAAAGGCATGCACCATTAGAAGATCTTGAGTCTTCCCTAAAGATCTTTGTGGGTCATGAGGAACCACTGGATATTTGAAAGAAGAAATATATGTATCTATCTTCATTTATCTTCTTAGATTGATCAGCCTAGATAGTATTATCTTCTTAGAAGACAGGTAAATAGGAAGATAGAGTCCTTGTTTCTCTATATCAATCTAACTGAATTTATCTATCAATAGATTAATCAATAGATTAATATATAGAAAGTTTCTGTAGATCGTGGTTTCTGTGGATAATAGAACAAGCAGTATTTTCAGATTAATCAGCGGTGGGTCTCTTCCCTGGTGGCTAAGAGCTTAAAGTGTCTGCCTCTAATGCGGGAGATCTGGGTTCGATCCTGGGTCGGAAAGATCCCTTGGAGAAGGAAATGGCAACCTACTCCAGTATTCTTGCCTGGAGAATCCCATGGATGGAGGAGCCTGGTAGGCTACAGTCCATGGGGTCACAAAGAGTTGGACACGACTGAGCGACTTAACTAACTAAGCGGTGGGTTGGTAAGAAGTGGCTTCAGTCAAAGTTTACTGAGAATAATCAGAACTGGCAAATGTGGGGAGATGAAATCTGGATAACTTGGTGAACTGAGGTAGGAAAAAGTGGATCCTGCATGATCCATATCATTATATTCGGAACTGCTCCCATGGCTCAGTACTGTTCATTTGTAATGTACCTTATTTCTCCACTTTGTTGGAAGCCTGTCCCTATAATGTCAAATTCATTCTCTCCTTTAGCATCTAGTATCCTGTCTGGCACTTATTGCATGTTCAGTGCAGAAATGTAGAGGAGAATGTCACTGATAGGACAAAAATGACATTTCAGGCTCATGTACCTGATGTCGTATAAAAACTAAGAAAGAGGGAAGAGAGTTTCATGGAGGCAGATGGAAGGTTTATCTGTGAATCTTATAGCACAAGGGTCAGAGAACAACATCAAGTAGCTGATTGGGATCATAGTCTTGGAGCTCAGCAGAGACGGGATGGGGAAATGGTGGTGGAGATGCACAGTAAACCTGGGAACTAAGGAGTGAATACTTGGCCAAACTGAGCTCTGCGTGCAGGCAGTGAGCTCCCTTTTCCTTGGCAAAATATCTCTTAACCAAAATTTCCCATGATCAATGACATATTTATTTCATTTCCCAACTAGGAGAACAAAAGTGGACTAGCTGAGCATTAACCCCTTGGGTGATCTGGGGAAAGTAACCCATCCTGTTCGATTTGATGGGTTAGAAAACATCTAGACTCTGGGTGTGTGTGAGGGGTTGAAGCTGCCACTGGAAAAGACAACTGCAGAAAGGAGCCCTGGGGACCTGGAAGGCCAGATTCACAATTTCTACTTCTGCAAACAGAGATGGAGAGGGTCCCATAGGCTGGCCTGGGAAAAATGTTGTTGAGTATTAGCTTTGATATGCCTATTCAAGAATTTATTCTTAACACAAAGAGTTGAAATTATATTACTTCACATCCACTGTAATTTTTCAAAGTCAGCTTTGTCTTCTGTTTCCATCATAACATGAAAGCTAAGAAACCACTCTTTTGGTTTGGTCCCTGAATATCTGCATCATGAATGCATGTTTCCTGTTCTTAGAGGATGCTGAGGGGAGTAGGTGTTGACATCTGAAGTTGCAGGATACTGAAGCCTCAACTTTCCTTTCCTGCAGAACTGAAGCATGAGATCCATGTCTGGCGTCTTACTGCACAGCACATCAGCCCAGCCAGCAGGGAGGAGACAGCAGTTCGAGGTATGCTCCTGAGGAAGGTGCTGACACTGGAGCGCCTGCTGGCCCAGAGGCTACACAGCTTCCACAGGTACCAAGCCAGACCCTGCTAAGATCACTCTTGGTTTATAACTGTGGTCCTCATCTTTACCAATTATGCTCAGTGGTTGAATTGTCAATAACCTTTATATGACCACCTTAAGAGTGTTCAAATGTCAACTGCAAAATGTGAGCTAAAATGATTTTGTAGAGTAGTCCATGGTTCTACAAAAGAGTAACACTAACTGCAGGCTACTAGGTAGGTTTTGAGCACCATACACTGTGATAAGCCTGTTATGGTGCATGATTTTATTTAACCCTCATTTGGCTCTCTGGAATGTGTGCTGATATTAGTCCCAGTTTAAGGATGAGAAAACTGAGGGTCAGAAAATTTGAGCAACTTGTCCAGGGTTATACATCTAGAAAATAGTGATACCTGGGATTGAGTTCACATGCCTGTCACATTTCACAGCTAACAATTGCATAACGAGAATAAAAAAAAATTTAACAAATTAATCTAATGAAATGTTCTCCCAGTAGCTTATTTTCAGTGGGCTCAAAGAATACCTAAGTTTAATTCATTTCTTGGAGTTTGTTTGTTTGTTTGGCTTTGCCAAGTGGCACGTGGAATTTAAGTTCTCCAGCCAGGGATTGAACCTTTGCCCCTGAATTGGAAAGTGTGGAGTCCTAACTACTGGACCACAAGTTAAATCTCTTGAATTTATTTTTAGTCAAAGCTGAGATCTAATGGGTAACAATGAAGTGCTGAATCTTCCCGCCTCACTTGGATGAGATGCTGAGTTACAAACTGTCTTTATTCCGGAAGTACTGCCAGGAAGTGCGAAAGCCTGCTCACCCCTCAGAAATGTAGAAGCAGTCCTGCAGCAGGATCAGGTACTGGGTGGAGATGAGGTCTGTCACAGCAAGGGGAACTGTGAGTCCTTGTGAAGGTAGTGAGAATGATCTTACACGTGGCAATTTTGTGAGACCAGCCCTGTGTTCCCAGAGAGTAGGCAAGAGTCTGAGGACAGGAGCTGGCACAGTGCCAGGACCAACCTCTGAGGGCCATCTAGAGTTGTTGCAGCTGAGTCTGCGTATTGAGATGAGAATTCCACAGGTGAGTATGTGGAGATTCACTCTGTCCAGAGATGAAGCCCAGGGAGAAGCTCTGTCTTAGCATCTTTAGCTTTATCTCAGCCTACAGAACCTACCTGTACCTTGTGGCACTGGAGAAGCAGGACCTAGTGTCTCCAGATTACAGGAAGGCCATGAGTTGCTGACTGGGGACAGAGTGATCAACTTCAGCAACAGGCATAGATCTTAAAAGGAAAAACTTTGCAAATTAAAGATGCAGCAGTAAGTTTCTCTGAATGTATTAAATTTCCTGACCTTCAATTTCTTCATGCTCCTTCTGACATGGGTATTAAGACATAGTCAGTGTATCTCAGGGTTAAAATGGGAAGAGACATGTGGACACAGAGATTCATCAAGTTTGCATCAGCTCATCCTGTTTTGATCACAGAAAGGGAAACTGAGGCGCAGAGAATGCAGTGGCCTTTCTAAGGCTACATAGTCATTGAGAAGCAAATAGTAATGAGGGTGATCTAAGTCATGTACTTGCTCTACAGGTCTTATTTCTACATTTTATTTTTAAAATTTCCTTAGAACCATTCACTTGGGTCAGCTGTGATTTCCTCTAGGGTCTATACTGGCTGTGTGGTCAACCTCCATTAATACCATGACACTTGAGAGCTCACGAAGACTAAATTCTCCCCCACAAATCTTTTTCCTAATTGATGAGAGAGGAAATAAAGCAGAAAGATGAGTTGATAGGAAAGGTTAACAAAGAAAGGCAAGTGGGAACAAATAGAAGTGACTGAAAAAGAGATGGAGATAAGGTGAGTACCATGAATAGAGGGGAGTGAAACAGACATAAGTGCTTCAAGGTAGATTTCCAATTGATAGAAATCACCACTAAAGCAAGTGGCACTTCTTTTACTATTTTCTTCTTTAATTAAATTATAACACAGCATCATTTTGAAAAGAATTCAGAAAATTCAGAAGTAAAAAGAAATGACTTACTGTCTCATTCCCTGTCACTTCAGTCGTGTCCAACTCTGTGACCCTATGGACTATACCTACCACGCTCCCCTGTCCATGGGGATTCTCCAAGCAAGAACACTGAATTGTGTTGCCATGTCCTTCTCCAGGGGATTGTCCTGATCCAGGGATCAAACCCAGGTCTCCTGCATTACAGGTGGATTCTTTTCCATCTGAGCCATTATGGAAACCTGCCTATTTACATTTAGGCCAGTATTCTGATGTTTCCTGTACTGTACTCATACATACCTCATTGAACAGTCTGGTCATTGCATGTGTTACTTTCCTTGGGAATCTTTTGAGTGAGCATCTTTCCTGGTCCATGAACTCAGCCTTACTGGGTGCCTTATATGAAAAGAGCTGCCCCATTCTATGGCTGCACCTGGTGTCATGCAGTGGACAGCGTCCAGGCCAGGGGATCATGTTGTGTGCTACTGCTGACTGCCATCCTGCTGACCTCACTGCTCAATGCCAGCAAGAATATCATGTCTGTGCTTTTCTCTTTTAGACAGATCTCACAGGAAGATAAAAATTGGGAGACAAATATCCAGGAGCTACAAAGAAAGGTATTATGGTTTCTTTTCTAATGGATTTCTTGAAAAACAGAGTAAATTCCTTTCCTTTTCTTCATGTGAAGTTGCAACTGAAAGTCACCTCTCTTTTATTACTGTAATAATTGTACATAAGACATAGCTATTTCTTTGAGTTAATGGGAAAGATAGTTTTCCAGACATGGTAAGCTTATTTTGCCCAGGAATTGAAAAGTTAAACTTTTTATATTTCCTTTAAGATAGGGCAACAATTTCTGTGGTTAATGTGGATGTAGGCAAGGTTGGCTGGCTCTCGGCTGCACCTGACCTTTAAAGGCAAGTCTGTGGTTCCCATTGCACAGGTTAAGAGGTGGAAGTCTAGAAAAGAGAGGCATGGTGCCTGAGACGGAACACTTTTGCAGGAAGAAATGGAATGTATGTCTTCTGTCGTACAGCTCTGACTTGGTGGAGGCAAATGTTATTTTGAGTTCTTTTGTCATTTTCCTGCCTTGGTGGAATTTCTCAACCCACCTGAGGACACAGAGTGCCCCTCTTCCACTAAGAGAGCTCTGCCCAAGATCTGCTGGAAGTAATTTGTAATATCTTAATGAAATTTCAAATCCAGGTGGTTTGTTTCCTAGGGAGAGGTAAAATATCTACTCCCTAGTTACGATAGGAACATTTGGTCCTTTGCTAAACAAAATTTAAACATTGGGACCTGTAGCTAACATATTCCTTGAGTCTCTCCTCCCATCATTTGTCTTACTCAGATGGTCAGGGTTAGGGAAGGCAGGTGTGGCTATGACATTTTTCTGGCCTCAGGTTTAAACAGACCCTGTGTGGTTCTGGCCAAAAGTTAAGGATGAGACTACCTCTATGCATACCTGGTGAACAAGGACTGGAGAGCTACCATCATTATTTCTCAAACTTTTCATTGTGATGACCCCAGATAATCAAATGGTAAAATTTGATTGATATCTAAAAATAACAAAGCATAAACCTTTGATTACCTTATACCAGCTGAATGACACTGACTTCCCTGATCCCTTATTTCCTGTATTGGAGTTGGCATGGTAATATCCAGTTTCCATGGTTAGCTTGGCCCAGTGAGATGCCAGGCTCCTTTCCTCCTGATTCTGCATCACAGACTCATTTAGCAAAATTGGCTTCCTTGGAGGGTGAATAGAAAGACGAATGGGGGCCAGCCAAGCTGCAAGTCTTGGCAGTAGGTGGGGAAGGTAGATAGTGGCTCCCAAGGCAACCCCTAAGCCCATGACCAGGGGGCCAGGATCTGCTGCCAAAGCTATTGTGACACAGAAGGATATGCTTATGATTTTTGTGGTAGCAGCTTTAACTGTGTGACCACAGGAAATCAAGAGAGGAAATTTATCTCTATTTCTATCTATACCCATGCTTACACTCAAGTCTGTGTCTGTCCATGTCTATACCCTTGTCTATACTCATTTCTGTGTCTATGTCTATCTCTATATCTTTATCTATGCCCATATCTTATATGCAGCTCTGTCTATATCTACCTATACCAAGATCTGTATTGATAACCTTATTTATATTTACATCTAGACTTGGATATCCTAGGCATAGACCAACAAACAGAGGTGCTGCTGGGACCACACTGAAGAAAATACACAGTGCAGTTGGTTCACATGGTTAAGTGTGATTCACATTGAGACCTGGTTAGATGTGCCTTGTGTACAAGCATCTGTGTCTGCTTGTTGGGACCTTACTCCCTGCCCCAGTTCCACACAGCCATGGCCCTCAGAGCACAGAGCCCTTTGGGAACCTTGCCCTGTCTTGCCCTGTGGCTCAGGCTCACTGGAAGGAGGTCTTCAATTCCAAAGCCAATGAAGGTGCTACAGTGCACTTCCCCTTACTGCCGGAATGCTGGGAGCAGGATCCATATGTGCCATTTTGTGACTAAGGGACTGCTAAGTGCATTCAGCACTAGTCCAGTTATTGCAAGAATATTTTAAGCTCAGTGCCAGGTGAATGGGGCTTTGCATAATAAACAGAAAGGTGAACTAAAAGACTACAAACACATAAAACTTGTGGAAATGCATGTGTCTTGAAGGGCCAAGT
This sequence comes from Neotragus moschatus, assembly GCA_006410615.1. Lineage (NCBI taxonomy): Eukaryota > Metazoa > Chordata > Mammalia > Artiodactyla > Bovidae > Neotragus > Neotragus moschatus. The sequence goes on from SJYA01007388.1 coordinate 15,457, forward strand.
CTTTGGAGGTTATGTGTTGGTTCCTCAGTTGTTTTATTTCATCTAATGCTGGCAGTGGGGCTGGGAACAGCTTAGCATCTCTGTGTCATATTGAAAAATCTATTTAGTCATGTGTCATATAAAAGGGTTTTACTATATTTTAAATTTATTGTGTTAATTGTTCATAGATTTTGATTTCAAGATTCTGTAATGTGGCAGTCTTGAATCTGTACCCATGAATTTATCATCTTTCAAGTTCAAGATGTTTTATATTTCATCATAAGGAGAAATTTGTAGTGATTCAAATCATGTAGGATTGTGGACACACTGCAGAAATTAGGTTGCATTGAGTACGTGACTTGTGTTTTCCTCTCTTACAGCACAGGATATCAGATAAGACTCTGCTTGCCAAATGCCTGACAGTGTTGATATTTGTTATCTTCATGTTTTTTCTCAATTCATTTGTCCCTGGTGTTCATCTTGATCTTGGTGAGTCTAAATTTTTGCTTAGTTTTTGTTGATGGGCTTTTCAAATGATATCACAATCTGGAAGATTTCGAAGCTTGTTTGCAGACCTTGGTGAGGGCTGAAAGGGATAGTTTTCTGGAGGAGAGAAAGATGAGGAGGAAAGTAGAGAGAGACATCTTAGTACCATGTGTCCTCAGCTCCTCTAGTTTGAACATCAGAAGGGATAGGGAGCAAGCTGGATAGCATCATCTCTATCATACTTAATAACTGGATCTGATCTTCAAATTGTTACCTCAGAAGCACCTCCAGAAAGATAAGAAGTTATTTCAGCAAAGCCACAGTCCTGTAGATTGTACAACCCGATCTGATGATTAGATTAGAGACTGTTAGTGAAAGGGCCAGAGAATTGTAAGAAGTCTGCCCTGGTCCCTCTCCTTACTCGAAGGTGCATCCATTTTCCCTGTGCATCAGAACTCTGATCTCCCACCTGCTCCTGTGAATTTCTCTTCTCTTGCTTTCACAGTCTTATGACTCTCACTTTGTACTTTCTTAAGGTCTAGGTTGCATGGCTCATCTCCACCTGACACATGGCCATCTTGCAGAATGAACTCACCAGATATCTTGTTTACCCTAGCATTCTTCCACTGTCCATCAACGTTTTTCATGCTTCTTAGATCTTTCTAATTGATTTGATAGTTATCTCTATTGCCTACTATATCTTTATTTAAAACAAATTAAAATCATTTCCAAAACTCACATCAAATAAAATTTTTACCTATAGCTTTCCTTCAAAAATTAGCTCTTCTAAAATGTTTTTATAAAATTTAATTACTACAACATTTGAAGAATATAATTTCTGTAGAAAGCAAGAGCTCTTAACTGTGTAAATAGATGAATATCATGGGAAGACTTAGTTATTCAAACCACAGCATTTCTCCTTTGGTTCTTGGCTACCACTAAGACTCTTTATATCTCTAAAGATTAAACAAATACTACAAAACAGGTGGTTTGTGGGCAGGATTCCATTAGCTAATTCTTTAGGTGTTCACAGATTATTTTGTTTCTTTCCTTTTTTTCTTCATGTTCGCAAAATTTACTAAGCTTGAAGGAAAGTTATTGTCTCAGCTACAGAAGCTTTCAAATTTAAACAGGCTGTAAAAATCTATTTAAACTTTGCTGTCATACCGTCAATTGTTTTCTTACAATTTTTAATTAAAGTATAGTTGAATTACAATGTAATGTTACTGCTGTAGAGCAAAGTGACTCAATTTTATGTATATATATATATATATATACACATATATATACATACACTGTTTTTTCATATTATTTTCCATTATGGTTTTTCACAGGATATTGAATATCATTCCCTGGGCAATAAAGTAGGACATTGTTTTGTTTCTAAGTTTGTTTGAAATCCCATTTTAAAAGAACACATCATGCATTTTAAAGACTGAAAAAATATATTGAAATTTGCATGTAATTTTGTTAACATTTGACAGTGATATAAATAACAATACTTTAAAAACTTAGTCACATCTTTTACCATATCAATGAGATTGAAGGGTTTATTTTGTTTCTGCTTTTAAATCTTGTGTTTTTGGATTGTGGATAAATTATTTTATCTGGGGATTCTAGAATACATAATCTGTATATTTGCATGTTCGCTGAAATAGGAAAGAGGTTGACTTGGAGAAAAGTTTGATTAGCAAATATTTAAAATGGAATACAGTTTTCTTAGAGCTTCAGTAACTCTCTTGATGGGAACAGAGGCAAGATTAATACAGGATCTTCCCAGGGCTTCAGTGGACAGATCATTTGTCTTTGGTGAAGTGCTGTATTGAACATGACATGCTGGGTAAGTTGAAGCATAATGCAATGTAATGCCATGTAACATGAGGTGCTATCACATTACATAATGTATATCATGTAACATGTGACATCATATAACATAATGTGATGCCACATGACAAGGTGGTATCACATAAGGTGTACCATGTAACACAGTGTGATATCACATAATACAATGTGGTGTCGTATAACACTGTGTCATGTCATGTAATAAAGCATGACATCATATAACACATTCCTTTATTTAAACATCATAACCTAAACTCAATAGTGGTTATCATTCTCTTTTTCTCATTAATTCTATTTTTTAAATTATCATAGAAAAAAATTGATTTTTCTTTTCAAATCCAAAATTCTATGAACTTTAACAAAGATGTATATTTATGTAATTGCCACTATAATCAGAATACAGAATAGTTCTATCACCCCCCAAAATTTCTCTGTATTATTCTTTTGTATCACCCTTTGCCTTAATCCTGGTGATTCATCATATGTTCTCCATCACTATATTTTTGTCTTTTGTAGAATGTCATACACATGGACTCAGACAACTTTTGGGACTGACTTTTCTCTTTCATATTCATCCATGTTATTGTGGGTATCATAGTTCATTCTTTTTGTTGCTGAGTAGTCTCCCATGGTATGGAGATACCAGTTTGTTTATCTACTAGTCCACTGAAGGACATTGGGGTTGTTTTTAGTTTTAAGTAATTGTGAGTAAAGCTACTTCAAACATACATGTACATGGTTTTATGTAAACTCAAGTTTTCATTTCTCTTGGGTAATTATCTAAGAGTGGGACTGCTGGATCATATTGTGAGTGTGTGTTTAGCCTTAAAAGCAACTGCTGCACCATTTTCCAGAGTGACTGTAGTACTTTGCACTTTCACAGTAGTGTATGGGAATTACAGCAGCTCTGTTTCTTCATTAGCACTCGGAGGGGGTGATGTAGACTACTTTTTCTTTTGGAGCAAATATATTTTATTGGAGAGGTAAAATGAGCTTTCTGATTCTTTCAAATTAGAAATAACAAGTTGTAGGAGATATTTACAAAAAATTATTGTGTTTTATTTATTTATTTTTTAATCATGATATACATGTGATTCATGTTGATGTATGGCAAAACCAATACAATATTGTAAAGTAATTAGCCTCCAATTAAAATAAATAAATTGAAATTTAAAAAAATAGACTGCATCTTAAATCTAGAACTCATGTGTTATTATAATCTTTGTTTACCTTCCTGTCCCCTGGTATCCCCTACCCCAGCTAGATTCAAGGGTATGGTCCATGCCATCTAAGCTTTTCTCTACTCAGTGCCTTGTGTTAATGCCTGACACATTAGTAGATATAAGATATAGGTTAGTATGATGCATGTATAAACTTCTTATTCTTATGGATTCCAATTTCATTATTGTGAGAATTTCATGTGTGGTTGACTCATCCTCGGCTTTCTAGGGAGCAAAGCCTCTTGTGGGGATTCTTCATTGGGGAAATGATACCAGGAAAGAGAAGTAAGGGACAGAGAAGCAGAGTAGTGAAAGGAGTGAGTCAAAACAAGGCTGAATCATTATCTGACCACATTATAGGTCCATAGGATTATCTGAGAAGAAATATGAGATGTGTCTCAGGACTGTCCATGGGGTCCATCATCCATTAGTCCAAGTTCTTTCCTATGGAACACCAACTTACAGGTACATGTAGCTAATAAATGCATGAAGGACATGCAACAGAGGAGCCTCTGCTGGGAAGCAGGTGTTGTTACATGGATTCAGGGGCAGACTTGGTCAGGGTACAGCTAAGTATGAGAGCATATTTACTCTCTGGCCACTGCCACAGACTTCCAGTAAGTGACAGGAGAACCCCAAAGGTATGCAAGAAGTGGACAATAATGAAGAAAGAAAAGCCTATGGTCACAATTCATATGCACCTGGCAAAGAAATAGTTCCCTAGTGTGCAAGTATTTTTTATCTGTTAAGACACACTGAAATTAATTCCAAATTGCTCAAGCAGTTATGCAGAGACACACTGGAATTAACTCCAGATTGCTCAAGCAGTTATGTAGAGACAGGTTCATAGTCTCCACATGAAGTTCTTGGGTGCCAGATATGTTTCAAAATTCTGATTTTTTGTTTATATTTTACAAAGCCATGAACACACACTGAATTGTATATATTAATAACACCCCTTAGGGGTTCAGGGCTGGCATCCTGTCCATCAAGGGTTAATAATTCTGTAGTGAAACTTGAATATTTTCTACAAATGGGATAAATTATGACCACAAATAACCTCATTTCAGTTCAAATCGGATTTTGTTGTATGTTGACATAAGATGTAAAAAATTTGCTTTCCAAAACTTTAGGATTCTAAAATCTAAATTCTAAAATTGTGGATCAGTTCAGTTCAGTTCAGTCACTCAGTGGTGTCCGACTCTGCAACCCCATGAATTGCAGCATGCCAGGCCTCCCTGTCCATCACCAACTCCCAGAGTTCATGCAGACTCATGTCCATCGAGTCAGTGATGCTATCCTGCCATCTCATCCTCTGTTGTGTTCTTCTCCTGCTGTCCCCAATCCCTCCCAGCATCAGAGTCTTTTCCAATGAGTCAACTTTTCCCATGAGGTGGCCAAAGTACTGGAGTTTCAGCTTCAGCATCATTCCTTCCAAAGAAATCCCAAGGCTGATCTCCTTTAGAATGGACTGGTTGGATTTCCTTGCAGTCCAAGGGACTCTCAAGAGTCTTCTCTAACACCACAGTTCAAAAGCATCAATTCTTCAGCACTCAGCTTTCTTCACAGTCCAATTCTCACATCCATACATGACCACTGGAAAAACCATAGCCTTGACTAGACGGACCTTTGTTGGCAAAGTAATGTCTCTGCTTTTGAATATGCTATCTAGGTTGGCCATAACCTTTCTTCCAAGGATTAAGTGTGGATAACTGAGTATAAAAACTATAAGAATCAGTGAGCTGGCTTCAAAATTTTACCTTTGTCTTTAAAATTTATAATCTTGATTAACAATTTTCTAGCTCTCCTTTGATAATTAGTTCACAGTATCCCCCTAGGTTTTCTCACAGTAAGTTTGATTACATTTCATTTCTGGAGATATTTCTGCAACTATTTCCTTGATATTGTTTCAGAATTGCTGGTGTTGTCAGTGTCACTCAGAGAAATTTTATTGTCTTTGTTAAAGCATTTTTTAGCTACCAACAAAACAATATTCTTGATATTAAGCAAAATAGGGAATTATTAGAATGATACTGGGGACTTCCTAGCTGTCCAGTGGTTAAGACTCCTCACTTCCAATACAGGAGGTGCAGATTTGATCTCTGATTGTGAAACTAAGATCCCACATGCCATGCAGTGTGGCCAAAAAGAAAAACAAATAAATAAAGTAAAACATAGAAAGGGACTCCAAGGAACAGTGTGCTCCAAGGTGGAGGTAAGATGGAGAGGGTGGCATGGAGCAGAGGGAAGCAGACTTAGGAAATGTTTGGAAAATCATCCAGACAAAGGGCATGTTCCAGTCAGCCAAACACTTTATTCTTGTTATGCTCTGAGCTCGAGTCCCCGAACAAGCTGAGAGAACAAGTCCACCACGGCAATGCAAAAGCAAGAGGAGGGTTTATTGCTAACTCGAGTTAGGGTCCTCTGCCGTCTCCAACGCAGTGGAGGAGGCAAGAAAGCCCTGAGTCCAGGATTACAGGAGTATTTATAGGTTTTAGACAAAGACAGAGATTTGGCGGGAGTTGATTGGGCAAGCAAGGCAAGACAAGGGTTTGGCATATTTTGATTGGTCATACAATGCACGTGCGTGGGTTTAGAGTTTTGTATCTCTTATGGATTGTCCTGTACCAAGAGCGGGTGGAGTTATTTTCTGATAAGGTTTCCATTATGTCATCCCGGATGGCCTTGAGCTCACGGAGTCCAAATGACTCAGGAATTTTTTCTGTGGCTGGGTATTTTCTAACAAGCCTGTCATGGCATCTGTGAGGCTTTACAATTCTCTTCTAATTTTCTTGTCTTTTTTTTTGCTCATGGCAGAATGGAGATGATCTCATTAGTTTCCCAAATTATAGGATCTCAATTTTAACACGTAGAACAAAAAGTCTATTTTGAATCCCAAATTCCGTGGTGAAGAGTTTGTTTGACACAGGTTGGGTTAATTTCCTTTCCTAATCCAGAAATTATGACCAAGATAACAAGGGGCCACATAGAAATTATGGCCAATCAATTTAAAAGGAAAGTATAATTGAATATTTAAAAATCTATAAATTAAGTGAAAGAAAATGGGTAGGAATCATCAATAGACTCTTCAAAAAAGAGAATATTAAAATAACTGAGATTACCAATAAGCAAATGGAAAAGTGCTTAACCTTATTGGTCATCAGTAAAATGTGAATGTAAACCACAAAAAGATATGGATATATCTACATCTAAATGGCTAAAATAAAAGTCTGACTGTACCAAATATTAGAGAATGTAGAGCCACAGGAAGTGTCATAAACTGTTGATAAAACTGTAAATTTGTACAAACTTTTGAAAAAAATTTGTCAGCATCTATAATACTAAAGTTTAGTAAAGCCCAGAAAGTTTGTTCTTAGTTATATGCCCAACAAAATATGTATGTATGTACAACAAAAGACATGTATAGCATTATTTATATTAATAGTATCCCCAAGCTGGAAGTCATTCACATATCTATCAACTCTAGATCTGATAAAGAAATTGTGGAATAATCATACAATGGAGTACTCCACAGAATAAAAATAAATGTATTACTGAAACTGTAACAATGTGACTGAATCTCACAAACATGTTGAACAAAAGAGAAGTCTGATAGAAATTCATATGTAGCATGTGATTCTATGTGTGAAGACTCAGAAACAGGCAAATCTACTTCTTAGGGTGTTAGGAATGATGCATTGAAGGGAGAGTATAAGGAATGGAAGGAGATCTAATTGGGCTTTTGATATATTGATAGTGTCCTCTTTCTTACCCTGCTGGGAAGAGATTACATTGTTGAGTTTCCTTTGTAATTGAGCTATGTGGTTTATTTAAAATTGATGCACTTTTATGTATGCATGCTATAGTTCAACTAAAATGTTTATAACATAATTTAATGAATATATTCACTGTATCCTTCAGATGGCATACTCAAACTTGGTGGTGGTGGTTTGGTCACTGAGTTGTGTCTGACTCTTGCAGCCCCCTGGACCATAGCCCACCAGGCTCCTCTGTCCATGGAATTTCCCAGGCAAGAATACTGGAGTGGGTTGCTATTTCCTTTTGAGTGAACTCACTATTGGGCAAGATGGAGGAATCCATGAGGGGTACAGTGGTATCCCAGGTCAGTGTTTGTGTGTATATGGGTGTGTGTGTGTGTGTGTGTGACAGAGAGAGAGTATCTTTCTAGGAACTAGAAGGATGTAATGACAAAGCCACCTTGACAAGAGCTGTGTGACCTTCAGTGAGAGGACTCTGTAAGGAATAGTCCAAATTAATGAATGCTGTGAATCCTCATGCCTGGATTCCATCTCCTGCTGTGCCTCCCCTTAGCAGAGCATACCTGGAAACCTGGGTATGACAACCTCTTGATGTAATCCGTGCAGGAAGAGAGCAAGAGAGGATGGAGGGGAATGAAGGGGGGCGGGCAACTCAGCAGGGTCCTGTCCACTTACACTTTCCCATTAGTATTGATTGAAAGCTTAGTTGCAGCAAAATGATTAGAAATAGAATCACTTACTTTTAAATTACCTTTATTTTTTTTTCAATCTCAATTATTTAAAAACTACTGATACTATAATCATGGTGTTTCCTAAGCCTGATTGGAAGCCACACAGAAGTTTCCAGGTGTTGAAATGGAGCCACAAGCTTCACGCTGAGCTTCGACATCAAAGCTGCTGCTGAATGTGGCCACATCCCTAAATCAAGTAGGGAGAGGGCAGAACTAAGGCCAGATTACTCTGGCTCAAAGCATAGCTCTAGTACTCATGTTTATTATTATTATTTTAAAATTTTATTTGCAGTTGTTTGATGCCCATGGGCACCCGCAGGGTGCCTCAGTGCTCTCTGTAAGGATGCTGTGAGGACTGAATCACCTCATGCAGGCAGAAGTCTTAGAAACAGCGCACCTGGCGCTGGATTAAGTGTGACGTGAATGAACAGCTTATGCTAATTGCTAAGTAACTCAGGAAAATACAAGATGATGAAAAATGGCCTTGCTTTTGCTGGGTTTTAAAGGGAAACTAGACAGAATANTGCTGTGAGGACTGAATCACCTCATGCAGGCAGAAGTCTTAGAAACAGCGCACCTGGCGCTGGATTAAGTGTGACGTGAATGAACAGCTTATGCTAATTGCTAAGTAACTCAGGAAAATACAAGATGATGAAAAATGGCCTTGCTTTTGCTGGGTTTTAAAGGGAAACTAGACAGAATAGGACTTTTCTCATGAGAGAGCACCTTTCAGACTATATGTTCAGGTAATGACATGCTCCCTCCTTTTGGTCTCAGGCCCTATGTGTGTTAGTAGAACTTAACTCCTTGGTGATTCTCCTCATTGTCACCTTCGAATCTAACTCATCCCATGCTACCTGTCCTACTTGCCTAGCCAATTGTGTACTGGGAGCTCCCTAAGAGCAGGCTTAAGCTTGTACTCTGAAAGTTTAATGCTTGAGTGAATGACAGGTTTAGTAGTAGATTTAAAACTACCCCCTGGACACTCATAGTGTTTCTTTTCAACTGAAATTCCTTAATTATATGTGATAAATCTTATGTTGTCTATTTTAGGTAGTCAATGGCCAACACAATTTAGTGATATCTCACCAAAGGAGGCAGACAGGGTAGTTTGTACTCTATGCAGTATGGACAGGCCATTCACGAGTTTCTCTGGTTTGAAGGATGAACATGAGGTATGTAACTGTTGAGATATTCTCTAGAGATGCATCCTGAGTGGCTTAAGACTATAGGTTATCTCATTCTAACTTGAGGTAGTGGATTCATCAGAACAGTATTGTTTATGACCAAAGGCACTGGAAAAATGTTCAGAGCCGGACCAGCTACAGTACTTTTTGTTTTTGTTTTTGTTTTTTTTTTTTTAAATAAAAGACTACAAGGTTTCAGATAGAACATAGTCAAATAGTATCTCTGAGCACATGAGACAAATCACCTTTTGGGAAGAGGTTTCATCAGTGATTTTAAGTAGTGAAAACATCTAATTTTGGTTACAAAAGCAAACCTCAATATATATTATATGTTAGAAAGGAAAAAAAAAAAAAAGAAAACTGAGTGCATGAGAAGAGTCTACCTTGGTGCAAGGGAAAGACATTCTCACAGATTGGCTGAATTTTGATTTTGCCCCCAACAAGCCATGTGGCCTGAAGAAAACCTGTTAATTATTGGGAGCTTCAGGGTTTCCTCATGAGCAGGGTTGCTACAAGGTGACCAGAATGTCTGTGCCAAGGAGGCTGCTTAGTGAATGGTAGAAGTCTTGCTCTGCTCTACTCTGAATCATATTGCCCAGGCCTTTAGGAATAGGGATAAAGTCACCTACTTAGCCCCTTGTTTTGCACTGAAGCTTGACCTTATAGGAAATTTGAGTGAGAAAGTACAGAATCACTTAGCATAGATTATCTTTAGCTGTCTCTACCCAACCAAACTTTTAACTTTAGGAGTCTCAATGGTACATTGTTAGAATTTGTAGTAGAATGTGAAGCTGGAAATTGTGTTGTTCCTATTAGCAGTCTTATCTTCCAGCATGCTATAAAAGAGATACCACTTCATCCTTTATGACTACCTATCATTGAGGAGCTATCTCTGAGTGAGAACAGAATGAAATGTTACTGACAGTGGCTTGGGGGGACACATTAGAAAGTGCTGCTTGGATTCCTCAGTGAAGGCACTAATTGCCAATCAGATGTACTTATGCACCGGCAGTTTGATAAGTAGGTGCTCTAGAGAATTTAGAGCAACTTTGTATGCAGACAAAGTTGCATACATGGAAAAATCAGGCATTCCAGCTACTTTGCTTAGAAAACTTCAGTGATTTCTTTCTGCAGAATGAGGTCCCACCTCCTTTGGAAAACGATAATGCCCTTCCCAATCAGGAAATCTTTCATTATGGTACAAAATATATATCACAAAATTTGTCACTTGATCTATCTTAAGAGTACAGTTCAGCAGTGCTAATTACATTCACAATGTTACTTAACCATCACCACAGTTTATTTAAAAAATTTTTCATCACCTCAGATAGAAATTTTGTAACCATTAAGCAGTAATTCCTCATTCTCTTCCCCTCAGCACTCAGCTCTTGGTAACCTCCAATCTGCCTTTTGTCTTTATTAATTTGTCCATTCTAGATATTTCATATAAGTGGAATCATAAAATAATTGTTCTTTTGTATCTGATTTATCTCAATTAGAATAATGTTTTCATGGTTCGCTGATGCTATTGCATGTATCCAAACTTCATTCTTTTTATGGATAAATAATATTCTGTTTTATGTATATACCATATTTTGTTTATATGTTTATTTGTTGATGGACATTTGGGTTGTTTCAGATTTTGACTGCTGTGAAGTCCCCAATTTAATTTCATTTTGAGTATATGCCTGAGAATAGAATTGCTGGGTCATATGTTTAGCTTTTTGACAATCTGGAAAACTATTTCCCACAGCAATTTCACTGTTTTACATTCCAACTAGAAAAATATAAAGGCTCCAGTTTTGCCACCTCCTCTTCGATACTTGCTATTTCTATTTTCTCTGATTATAACTATCCTAGAAGGTGTAAAATACTATCTCACTATGGCTTAGATTTGCATTTTCCTAAAATCTTTGACTGTGTGGATCACAATAAACTGGGGAAAATTCTGAAAAAGATGGGAATACCAGACCACCTGAC
>SJYA01007389.1:0-12014 GCA_006410615.1 Neotragus moschatus
CCTAAAGACTCCACCAGAAAATTACTAGAGCTAATCAGTGAATATAGTAAATTTGCAGGATATAAAATCCACACGCAGAAATCTCTTGCATTCCTATACACTAACAAGGAGAAAATAGAAAGAGAAATTAAGGAAACAAACCCATTCACCATTCCTAATAAAATACTTAGGAATATATCTACCTAAAGGAACTAAGTTTAGTTCAGTCCCTCAGTCATGTCGGATTCTTTGCAACCCCATGAATTGCAGCACACCAGGCCTTCCTGTCCATCACCAGTTCCCAGAGTTCACTCAGACTCACGTCCATCGAGTCAGTGATGCCATCCAGCCATCTCATCCTCTGTCGTCCCCTTCTCCTCCTGCCCCCAATCCCTCCCAGTATCAGAGTCTTTTCTAATGAATCAAATCTTCACATGAGATGACCAAAGTACTGGAGCTTCAGCTTCAGCATCATTCCCTCCAAAGAAATCCCAGGGCTGATCTCCTTCAGAATGGACTGGTTGGATCCGCTTGCAGTCCAAGGGACTCTCAAGAGTCTTCTCCAGCACCACAGTTCAAAAGCATCAATTCTTTGGTGCTCAGCTTTCTTCACAGTACAACTATCACATCCATACATTTCCACTGGAAACCCCATAGCCTTAATTAGACGGACCTTTGTTGGCAAAATAATATCTCTGCTTTTCAATATGCTATCTATGTAGGTCATAAATTTTCTTCCAAGGAGTAAGCATCTTTCAATTTCATGGCTGCAGTCACAATCTGCAGTGATTTTTGAGCCCAGAANACAACTATCACATCCATACATTTCCACTGGAAACCCCATAGCCTTAATTAGACGGACCTTTGTTGGCAAAATAATATCTCTGCTTTTCAATATGCTATCTATGTAGGTCATAAATTTTCTTCCAAGGAGTAAGCATCTTTCAATTTCATGGCTGCAGTCACAATCTGCAGTGATTTTTGAGCCCAGAAAAATATATCTGACACTGTTTCCACTGTTTCACCATCTATTTCCCATGAAGTGATGGGACAAGATGCCATGATCTTTGTTTGCTGAATGTTGAGCTTTAAGCCAACTTTTCCACTTTCGTCTTTCACTTTTATCAAGAGGCTTCTTAGTTCCTCTTCACTTTCTGCCATAACGGTAGTGTCAGCTGCATATCTGAGGTTATTGATATTTCTCCTGGCAATCTTGATTCCAGCCTGTGCTTCTTCCAGCCCAGCGTTTCTCATGATGTACTTTGCACAGAAGTTAAATAAGCAGGGTGAGGATATACAGCCTTGATGTACTCCTTTTCCTATTTGGAACCAGTCTGTTGTTCCATGTCCACTTCTAACTGTTGCTTCTTGACTTGCATATAGATTTCTCAAGAGGCAGGTCAGGTGGTCTGGTGTTCCCATCTCTTTCAGAATTTTCCACAGTTTATTGTGATACGCATAGTCCAAAGCTTTTTCATAGTCAATAAAGCAGAAGTAGATGCTTTTCTGGAACTCTCTTGCTTTTTCCATGATCCAACGGATGTTGGCAATTTGATCTCTGGTTCCTCTGCCTTTTCTAAAATCAGCTTGTACATCTGCAAGTTCATGGTTCACGTATTGCTGAAGCCTGGCTTGGAGAATTTTGAGCATTACTTTACTAGTGTGTGAGATGAGTGCAATTGTGTGGTAGTTTGCATATTCTTTGGCATTGCCTTTCTTTGGTATTGGAATGAAAACGAACCTTTTCCAGTCCTGTGGCCACTGCCACATAGTTTTCCAAATTTGCTGGCATATTGAGTGCAGCACTTTCACAGCATCATCTTTCAGAATTTGAAAGAGCTCAACTGGAATTCCATCCCCTCCACTAGCTTTGTTCGTAATGATGCTTTTTAAGGCCCACTTGACTTCTCATTCCAGGATGTCTGGCTCTAGGTGAGTGATCACACCATTGACCTATATATAATTCTTTCCTGTGGCTCTTGGGCTTCTGCCAGCCAGTGTCTCACTGACTTCCATTTATCATGCTACCCTTGTCTTTCATTGGAGAAGGAAATGGCAACCCACTCCAGTGTTCTTGCCTGGAGAATCCCAGAGATAGGGTAGCCTGGTGGGCTGCCGTCTACCGGGTCACACAGAGTTGGACACGACTGAAGCGACTTAGCAGCAGCAGGAGCTTGTCTTTCATAATGTCTTTATTCCTCATCCCCCACTTCCCCTCCTATGTGCTTCTGCCTTTCTGAATTCTTAAAAATAATTTGGTTCTCAAGAAATTCCTGATTCCATTTGAATTACAAGTTCTTTATCTTTAGGTCCTCTCAATCTTTGAGCTGTATTTATTTATACCTAATGGTTTACATGTATTATTTCTTTTTTCATCTCTTTTTGTTAACAAAATAATTTTTCATGTCATTAAAAGTAATATTTTCTTTCATAACCTCCCATAAACTCTTTTCCAAATATTAAAAACACAGAGAATGCTATATACATAAGTACCTAAGTGATTTCTTCCAAAATAACATGTAGAGAATTATACCCAAAATGCTTTTTTTTGATGTTACAATTGTTTTTAGAAAATTACATCCTTAAATACCCCTGTTAACATTAGTATCATTTAATGCCCTCTTACATTAACCATGCGAACAAATCATTGAACTTTAAGAAGTCTAAAGTTTTTAAACTTTAAAGATTTTATATGTTTATTTTGCAGATAAGGTAAAAAGCCACAGAGAGTGCCTCTATCTTAACTTATATGGTGGGCTTTGTACCAGCATCTTATTATCTAGCTATGAGAAAGACTATATTTTTCTCCCTTCCAAGTCTATTTTTCTCTCTATCCATTCATTTACACACCACAAATAAAAGGATAGAAATTACTATGAATAAAACATGGTCTCATGGTTTCAATTAACTCTCCTTATTGTGACTTACATATCCCACAGGTTGCTGGTAAATAATAATTTGATTACAGGAAACTGCTGTTGTACAAATGACCCCCTTGTTGCATCCTGAATGGCTTCCCAGTTGAAACCTAATTCCCTTAATATCTCATTCCAACTGCTAACATGTTGTACATCATATCTCAAATTTAGATATAAAATTTTAAACCTGTCCCCAGAAAAGTTGCTCAGCTTTACTATTAATTTAATGTCCATCAAATTGGAGTTTGATGCAATTGAACATGTTACAAAAGTTTATTGACTTGGTCAGTGTAAAGTCACACATTAACAGTTTTCGAAATGATTGAGAATATTACTGTTAAAGGATTTGGATGATAAGTTTTGCGAGATATCTTCAAAATCTCTCAGTGTTGAGTATATATTCTATTTAAAAACACATATTTGTTGACTACCCATCTGCTCTCAAATATTGGATGAGGCAATTGAAAAACAAAATGGAAGTACTATGGCCTTCAAAGATCTAGTCTACGAGGGAGACAAATAGTTGGAGACATCCTTAGTATAGAAGAAATAAAGATTATGATAATGATTGAAATGTGATGCTTTGAGAGCATAAAGGACAAACATTGAGCCCGGTTTTGAAAGCTTAATTTCCAATTGCTATAAAAACACTTTGTTCTACTAACCAGGGACAATGTCTTGCCACTTCTGCTCCCGATTCTCTGCTCTAATTCAATTTCTCAATAGTGACAGGAACCAAGCCAGAGGATTGCTAGATGATGCTGAATTATTCCTTTTTGACAAGGACAGGGCCCAGCCCCACCTCATACACTTCTGTTTCCATGGATCCCAAATTAAATGTTTCCCTGATCAAAGCATCCACAGCCTTGTTCTATTTATCATTATTTTACCACACAAGCCTCAGCACACATCTCCAATCCCTTTTGCTCATGACAGCAGATGAACTGAACATAAATGATTAGAAAACACCACCTGCTCAGAACTTAATACAAATAAAAAAAAATGTTACTGTGCTGTTTGAAATGGAAATTCATTAGCTTAAGCTCAACTTGTCATTTATATCACCAACCATGACAAGTGCAAGTTACTAGGTGCATGGGATAAATATTGCATGACAGATACCTGTTTTCTCTTTGGGAACTTCCTTCTAAAGACTGTCAAGGACAGAGTGTGACTAATGAAGCCACTACAGGCCTTTCTCTGGATCCCAGGACTTACTGTTTGAAGAGTGAATATAATATTAGTTGTTTTTAAAGTAATATTTGATCAATAAAAAACATTAGAAGGCCCAAAAGCTGGCCCACCAAGCATTCAGTTGTGACTTACCACTGCCGTGATGTGAATCACAAGAGGCAAGATGATTTTCACTTAAAACCCAGAATATTTTCATGTATTTCTACAAATAGAAATGAGCAACACACACCACTAAGATTTGCATTAATTTTTAAGTAAAAATAATTCAAGGGAGCCATTATTCTGCAAATAAAGAGAGGAAGAATTCAGAGTAATCATTAGCTAATCAGTTTTATCTGCCTCTTCCCTGCTTCTTCCATCTTCCAGTTTGCCCTACTCATCCTCACTTGAAGTTCCACACTTTCAGACCGTCTCTGATTTCTTTTCCAGATATCGATTTCAGTTTCTCAAGTGTTAATTAATATTATGAAGCTGTATTTTTCTAGCAGGTTATTGTTTCAATAGAATATGTAATAGAAATTTGGCTTTACTTAAGTTTTAGGAAGATGTATAGATCAATTGTTTTTAATGCAACAGGTTAGATGCTATCAAGATCAAAAATCAGTCATTTGTTTAGTATACTTTTGGCTACTAAAACCAAGGATGTTTAAACCAAGCTAGAATACGTTTTCTACATTTGGAAAAGTGAGTTGGATACTGATTTCCCACAGATCATATTGGGAAAAGAATCAAGATTCATGATGATTAGCTGATGATATCACACAGATAGTGAGAGTTTAAATTCAGGCATAAAATTAACGACTTCTATGCATTATAGTTAAACTCTCACAGTAATATCATGAGTTAAATGTCTGTTTAGAAGGCAGAATTTTATGATGATTTCCAAGATCCCCATCCCCTGATGTCTATCCATGCTCTGAGTAATTCCCTCCCTTAAGTATGAGCAGGACTTGTAATAGGATGGGATATGACTCTCACGGTTATATTACTTTATATAGCAGGAGGGATTTTGCACACATATTTAATATTCCCAGATAGTTGACTCTAAATTAATCAAAAGGGAGATTACTCAAAGTGGACCTGGCTCAATTAGATGAGACATTAAATGAAATCAGAGACATTCAAAGCATGATAGATAATTCTGCTGACCTTGAAGGAACAAAATGCCATGTTGTAGAGGGAGTGGTGGGTGGAATTTAGGAGTGAAGAGAGACTCCTGATTAATAGCAAGAAGGCAATAAAGTGAGGATCTCAGTCTTAACCACCACAAAAAATCAGAACTCTGCTAATAGCCATTTATCTTGGAAGAGGACCGCAAGCTTCAGGTGAAACTGTAGCCCTGGTCAACTTCTTGATTTTAGTCTGGTGAGCCTTTGAATATAAGCTCACCTATATTATGTGGGCAACTAACTTTTTTCCACACTTCTGAAAACAGAAACTGTGAGATAATGGGTTTGTGTTGTTTTAAATTGCTAACTTACATTAGAAAACTAACAAAACACCTTAATATATTAAATGCATTTCAATTTTTCAGATAAGGAAACTAATCTTAAGGGTATCAAAAAAGATGTTTGAGTTTGCCTTGCCCAAGTTCAACTGGGCTTGCAAGACAAGGTTCTATGCCTTTAGCATCCATTCTGTTAGCATTCCACTTTACCAAACAACAATGCCCCAAATAGATGTTAATCTATTAGGAGGCACGTATCCAAAGGGCTGGTCAGAGAGACAGATACCAGAAATAGGCAGTAAGACAAAAGCAAGACAGTCCATGGGGTTGCAAAGGGTCGGATACAACTGAGCAACTGCACACCCGCCATCACAATAACAACACAGATATAGTCCCCGTGCTATATATTAGATCCAGAACTTATTCATCCCCAGGGTTTTATTTTTCTATCTAAATCTTCAGCTCTGACCAACATCTTCCCATTTCCCTCACACATTTGAGTAAAGCTAGTCAGCAAAAGGATGCAACTTTCTCCTGCAATGTTTGTTAGGACAGAAGAAAAGGAACAAAGAAGTTAATTGCAAGCTGTGATTTGGCAAGAATTTGGTAGAAAGACAAGACAGTGAGTTGAGATATTTAGGTGCTGAGTGATGAGGAAAACACAGAGATCCTGAAGAACTGGATTTCAGTACTAGTTCAAATGGAAATTTACTAAAGTAAAAGTAAATAGCTATGGAGCTGAGGTACTGATTCACTGACCTTTGGGGTTCCTTTAATGATAAAAGAACAGTCCCATCACAAATGTGTTCTTCTTAGGGATAGTGGAGGAAAGTGTACAAACTCAGGTATCTAGGAACCTGGGGAGGAGGTCCTTAAATGTGTGTCCCTATCTCATTGCCTTTCCCCCTGCCAACATGATAGGATTTAAGTAAATATGTTAAAAATCACTCACATAACCATCAGCATACCACATATTTCTTCCAGAAACACATGAGGAAAACTTTTCCATGTGAGGTTGGAGAGTAACAAATAGCTCTCAGAGTTGTGGCTAAAACTACGTGTCTCTTAATGACCTCATTAGGCACTTACCACACACTTCAGTATTCTTGGGCTTCCCTTGTGGTTCAGCTGGTAAAGAATCCACCTGCAATGTGGGAGACCTGGATTTGATCCCTGGGTTGGGAAGATCCCTTGGAGAAGGGAAAGGTTAACCACTCTAGTATTCTGGCCTGGAGAATTCCATGGACTGTATAGTCCATGAGGTCGCAAAGAGTCGGATACTACTGAGTGACTCTCACTAGACTAGACTAGAAAGAAATGTTGGGAAGATATGGATAATGCATTGCTATGGGCTCAAATTGCCACATTGTGTGATCCAGTCAGAGTAACATTACCTCACCACCTAACAATTAATGAGTCCTTTTGTTCTCTGCAGGGCGATAGTCTCTTATATAATGATTTGTTAGTAAATCAGAAAATGAAAGCCTAGAACTGATCTTAGAGATTCCTAGATTATTTCCCCAAAGGAATAATATACAGAACATAAGGAGGAAACATAAAACTGTTAGAGTGAGATAAAAATCCACTGGGAAGAGACCATTGATGAACCTAGACAATGATGCAATTAGCTGTTGCAAAGTTAATTATCAAGCACTTTTCTCATACATAAACTGGAATGACTTTAGAGCAGGAAGAGAATTTGACACCTATATGCCACCCCAGTTCAGTTCAGTAGCTTAGTTGTGTCCAACTCTTTGCAACTCCACGGACCTCATGTTTCCTCATGCTTCCCTGTCTTTCACCAACTCCCAGGACGTGCTCAAACTCATGCCCATCAAGTTGCTGATGCCATCCAACCATCTCATTCTCTGTCATCCACTTCTGCCTTCAATCTTTCCCAGAATCAGGGTCTTTTCCAAGGAGTCAGTTCTTCACATCGGGTGGCCAAAGTATTGAAGTTTCAGCTTCAGCATCCATTCTTCCAATGAATATTCAGGGCTGATTTCCTTTAGGATTGACTTATTGGATTTCTTTGTAGTCCAAAGGACTCTCAAGAGTCTTTTTCCAACACCATAGTCCAAAAGCATTGATTCTTCGGTGCTCAGCTTTTTTATAGTCCAACTCTCACATTCATACATGACTATTGGAAAAACCATAGCTTTGACTAGACAAACCTTTGTTGGTAATGTAATGTCTCTGCTTTTTAATATGTTGTCTAGGTTGGCCATAGCTTTTCTTCAAGGAGCAAGTGTCTTTTAATTTCATGGCTGCAGTCACCATGTGCAGTGATTTTAGAGCCTAAGAAAATAAAGTCTCTGTTTCCATTGTTTCCCTGTCTATTTGCCATGAAGTGATGGGACCAGATGTCATGATCTTAGTTTTCTGAATGTTGAGTTGCAAGCCAACTTTTTCACTCTTCTCTTTCACCTTCATCAAGAGGCTCTTCAGTTCTTCACTTTCTGCCATTAGGGTGGTGTCACCTACACATCTGAGGTTATTGATATTTCTCCTGGTAATCTTGATTCCAGCTTGTGCTTCATCCAGCCTGGCATTTTGCATGATATACTCTGCATATAATTTAAATAAGCAGGGTGATATTACCCTAAATTCCATACATGGGATTTCACAAACTCTATTGCTACTTCTTAAGATAAACAGGAACCATGTCAAACTTCTAATGAGCTAAAAGTGTAGTTCTTCTAGTTGCAATGATTGGTTTTGATTTTTAAAGGAAAGTCAGAAAATAATTTTGTAAAAAATGTTTTCAATTTTTAAAATAATCTTGTAGCTTTTAGAACTAAGACCAAAACCACTAATTAAATGTAAAATATCATAAAAATATAAACAATGACTAAACAACTATCCAACTTTGGGGGAAAACATTATTTGGGCCTAAATCCTGACAAGTTTTACTGAATGTAGAAGCCTAAGAACATCTCATTTTAGGGTTATACAGCATAAGTTAAGAAGGAACTTCAGAATACATAAATGAGAGTAATGTTAATAGTTGTAATAATTAATTTAAACAGCAAAGTAATTCCAGGAACAAGGAGATTTTCATTTGCATTTCATTTGCAGTATGGTAAAAACATAACCCTTCGATACTATGCTGATGGACCCTATCTGGACTAGAGGGGTTAGGCAGAGAAAGTCTATCAACTCTGCAGTTTCAATCAGAATAACTTAGGTGTTACTCAGGGGGCAGGAATGGGATAATTTTCTTCAACAGAAGAATAGGCAAAATTAGATTTCTCATCATGGTTTTAAAAGAAGAAAGAGATAAATATGACAGTTACTGAGACTACTTTTTTTGGGGGGGAGGGGGGCAAAAGTAACACAATAAAATAACTTTTTTTCAAAACTTCCCAGATTGGACTGGCAATCCAGTAGTTAAGTCTCCGCACAGGAAGTATGGGTTCAATTCCTTGTCAGTGAACTAAGATCCCACATGCCATGTGACATAGCTAAAAAAAGTATTATTATTATTTTTAATACATTAAAAAAAACCCTTCCCAAATGTAGGAATATTTGACCATTATACCAAATCGACTGTATAGACATAAACTTAATAATCACTTCTTTGATATGCTCTGGAGGAATTCAAGCAGTGAATGGAAAAGGGGCAATTTGGTGTTTCTTGGGCTTAACTGCAGTCCCATGGTCTGTTTGTTTGGCTATAACTATTATTTAAAAAGAAACAAATTTGTTGCTTACATATAAAATTCAGAATGTTTCATGTGAAAATCTTAATCTTTGACACCTCTTGGAATATCTTTTGACATTTGAACATAAGAAAATCTGGCAAAACTGGACTGTTTCATTTGTGGCAATAAGAAATGAAAAGCAAGGAGTTACTATCCCCTTTAGATAGACTTTCTGTTTCCATCTTTTGTAAGCAAAAGATAAAAGCCTTCTCTCCTACATTTCTAATATTGATTATTAATCACATTTTTACCATCTTGTTTGAGTTGTTGTTATTCTTTCTTCACCTTAATTACCTACATGGCTCTATAGGCACTCCAATTTAGTGTCTTTGGACTAGATGAGTTAATATCCCTTCAGATCTGCAATTTTTTGAATTATTTATTATGATTTTGATAATAAAAACTGTCAGGCCCTCATCAAGTCATTTAAGCTACTGAACACCTAACAAAATGATCTCATGTTACTAATAAAGAATTAACTGAAAAAAACAATTCACCTAAGGTCACATAGCCAATTAGTGCCAAATCTGAGAATAGGACACTTGACTTCAAGTCTCTTAGGAACTGTGAACTGATTGACTCAATTAATTGATTCAATCATTTAAATAATTCTGGTAAATAGTTAAATAGAAAAATAGTCACTTAAAAAACCCAGCTAGATACATCAAATGTTTCTACAATTCAGTTCCAATAGCCTAACAAATTTTTAAAGATTAAAGATATCTCTTTAAGTAAATAAAATGACCTCCTATCATGTAGGTATTACCTTTTAAATGTATAAAACTCTCTAAACCAGAGATTTCCCACTGCTATTCATGATTGTGTTTTTTCCATCATGAGTTATTAAAATAAGTATATGAAAGAATATAAGAAATCAAAACTATATTAGAATATATATTATATAATTACATTTTAAAAGGGAAAACTATAAAGCCATGCATAATATCTACAAAGATTTACTTCTTATCTGACACTGAACTAAGATTTTTCAGATTTAATATTCATTGTAGTCATCACAGACACACTATTAATTAGATAACATTATTATCCCTATTTTGCAAATTGAAAAAGAGACCTAGGCAGGTTAAGGTCACAAGTTAGTCAGAGGCAGGCAGTTTAGTCTCAAAGCCTTTGGACTAAAACAGTTTATTATATTGAAAAGTGAAAGTATTAGTCACTCAGTAGTATGGCCCCATGGATACTATTAGTATACCCCACAAAGCTCCTCTGTCTATGAAATTCTGCAATATTGACACTATATAATCATGCTTCTCACTTATTTGTCTTTAATATAAACTATTGAGTAGAAGTGAAGGTAAGCTCATAGAACCAGGACTGAGAAGATGGTTTGTATGTGTATGGAGAGAGTAGAAAAATTGTAGGTTGCTGAATCCAGAGTCTAAAGAGTGATGACACCATTCACTGATGACTGAATTGAGTTAAGCCCTAGACTTCCCCTATGGCTCAGATGGTAAAGCATCTGCCTACAACGCGAGAGACCAGGGTTCAATCCCTGGATTGGGAAGATCTCCTGGAGAAGGAAATGGCAACCCACTCCAGTGTTCTTGCCTGGAGAATCTCATGGATGGAGGAATCTGGTAGGCTACAGTCCATGGGGTTGCAAAGAGTCTGACACGACTGAGCGACATATACTTACTTTATGAGTTATACATTGACACCATCCTGTAGCAGTGCTTCAGAATGATTTAGATATTATATGATTATGTGATATTCTGCAGTTAGAATTTACCGAGTATGGTAATTTGAAACATAAAGTCTGTCAGAATCAGACAGAGCCTCATAAATGTCTGGCTCTGAGAAAAGCCAGAGCTTTTCCATAGCCTTATATATGTTCAGAAAGAATATAGAAAGGGCTTTTGCTTCCAACCATGACGGAATACAGAAAGAAGGACAGTGTTATCCTTGCCCTAAAAATCAATAGGTTAATGAGAGGATCACGAACTGCAAAGATAAAAAATATGAAATGAAATAAAACATCAATGCAAATTTAGAATAGGAAAAATATTTACAGTAAAGTACACTACTTATTTCTGCACCTAATTACCTAGTTTATTTGCACTAAAATAGAAGAGTAATGAGTAGATAAACTAAGGTAATAAAAAAAACTAATTACAGAAAAAGATATTACTGATAATGAATATTCTCAAAAGCCATTAATTTCAACACATATAAAAGCTGGGAATAAGCTTATGTGAAAAATTAAAGGATTGAACATGGGACGCCTGTGTGTATGTGTGTTTGTGTGTGTATGTGGTGTTGTATCAGGGATGTTAATCAGCTCAAATAAAAGTAATTCAAATAAACAACACAATGATGCTGTTACCAGTAGACAAAGGCGTTTAACAAAAAATAGAGGAAAGGCATTTAAATAAGCCTTGACAGAAATACTGAGAAGAGTTGATGTAATTGTATTTAAAGTGACAATAACTTTGTGCCTTGTAGTTCTGGAAAAGTAACTAAAGGGAAATTATTTTTAGAGCTAGGAAGTCTTTCAAAGGTGTCATTATTAAGGATGAGTTGGATATTGCTTAAAGCATCCTTAAAGACTTTCATTTTGGACACTGCAGGACAGAAACACTTTCTTCATTAACAACTTTTCCCAGCTCTTCTCAATGTGTATTTAATTCACAGCTCTACTCAAAGTAAAAACCTACACCCAAGAGATAGATTAAGTCTTATAGAACCTAAATGATGTTATCTAATGGCAAGCCCTGGTTTCTGTAAGAAAAGAAAAAGGTGGGGGGGGGGGGG
>SJYA01007390.1:0-18910 GCA_006410615.1 Neotragus moschatus
GTTGGTGATGGACAGGGAGGCCTGGCGTGCTGCGATTCATGAGGTCGCAAAGTCAGACACGACTGAGCGACTGAACTGAACTGAATAGGCATTTAAAGTTATACATTTCCCTCTTCTGTGTAGTTACATCCTATGAATTTTGATATATTATTCCTTCATTTTCAATCAGCTAAAATCTTTTTAAATTTCCCTTGTGATTTCTGGTTTAACCAATTTGTTGTTTAGAAGTGTGTCATTTAATTTCCAACTATATGTTAATTTTCCAAATTTCCCTGTATTATTGATTTCTAATGTAATTCCGGTGTAATTAGAGAGCATACTTTCTATGATTTCAATCCTTTTAAGTTGACTGAGACTTTTTTTTAATGGCCCAGCTTATGATCTGTCTTGGAAAATGTTTCAGATGTGCTTGAAAAGCAGGCAAATTACACTGTTGTTGGTGGAGTGTTCTATAGATGTTAGTAACATCAAGTTAGAGGATGTTATTGTTGTTGTGTGTGTGTTAGTGTCTCAGTCATGTCCAACCCTTTGCAACTCCATGGACTGCAGTCTGCCAGGCTCCTCTTTCCATGGGATTCTCCAGGCAAGAATGCTGAAGTGGGGTGCCGTTTCCTCCTCCAGGGAATCTTCCCGACACAGAGATCGCACCTGGGTCTCTGTCATCTCTTGCATTGGCAGACAGATTCTTTACCACTGTGCCTGAGGGAGTCCTATTGTTTTGGTCACCCTGTAGACCCAAGTTCTCTCATTTTAACTCATGACATATTTATCATTTCTGATGGCTTTTATTTCTTCCAATAGATTCAAATTGCCATCTGGTGTCAATTCTTTTGAGCCCAAAAGACTTCTTGTAGTATCTGGTAAGGTTGGTCTGATAAGCATGAATGCATGAATTCTCTCAGTCTTTTTCTTTAAAAAAAAAAAAGCCGAGTACATCTTTATTTAGCTTACATTCTTGAAGGAGTTTTGTTTAATATGGAATTCTTAGCCGACAGATTTCCCCCCAGTACTTTCAGTATGTCCTTCTAGGTCTCCATTCTTTCACATGAAAAGTCAGTAAAGGTATTGATGCTTTCTATACATGATGAATGGAGAAGGCAGTGGCATCCCACTCCAGTGTTCTTGCCTGGAGAATCCCATGGACGGAGGAGCCTGGTGGGCTGTGGTCCATGGGATCGCTAAGGGTCGGACACAACTGAGCAACTTAGCAGCAGCAGCAGCAGCATACAATGATGAATGGAGAAGGCAATGGCAACCCACTCCAGTGTTCTTGCCTGGAGAATCCCAGGGACAGGGGAGCCTGGTGGGCTGCCGTGTATGGGGCAGCTGCAGCATACACGATGAATCATTTTTCTCTTGCTGTTTTCAAGATCTTTTCTTTGTCTTTGTACAGTTCAACTCTGATGTGTCTAGGTATGGATCTTTTTTATATTTAAAGATGATTTATTTCAGGTTCACTGATTCTCTAGAACGTCTAAATTGATGTTTCCTCAAATAGAGGGTATTTTGCCATTATTTCTCCCATTTTCTTTCTGCTTTCTTTCTCTTCTCATTCCGGCACTACCATTGCATGTGTGTTAGTATGCTTGATGTACCACAGCCTCTATTCACTTTTCAGCAATCTCTTTTCTCTCTCTTCTTCAGAATGGATCATTTCTACCAGCCAGTCTCCAAGTCCACTGACCCTTTCTTTGTCCATTTCGAGTCTTCTGTTAAAGCCCTTTTGCTGATTTCTCACTCCGGTTATTATACTTTCAATTTCAGAATTTCCTTTTGGTTCTTTGCAATAATTCTTATCTCTTTATGGAGATTATCCTTTTCATTGTTGCTAACTTTAATGTTTTAAACATTATTTTCTTTAGGTCTCTGAATATATTGAAACAACCGCTTCATATTAAAAAGGAAAGACATTGCTTTGTCAATGAAAGTCTATATAGTCAAAGCTTTGGTTTTTCCAGTAGTCATGTATGGATGGGAGAGTTGGACCATAAAGAAAGCTAAGCACTGAAGAATTGATGCTTTCGAATTGTGGTGCTAAAGAAGACGCTTGAGAGACCCTTGGACAGAAAGATCATCAAACCAGTCAATCCTAAAGGAAGTCAACCCCAAGTATTCATTGGAAGGACTGATTCTGAAGCTGAAGCTTCAATACTTTGGCCACCTGGTGTGAAGAGCTGACTCACTGGAAAAGACCCTGACACTGGGAAAGACTGAGAGTAGGAGGAGAAGGGGACGACAGAGGATGAGATGGTTGGATGGCATCACCAACTCAATGGACACGAGTTTGAACAAGATCTGGGAGACTGAAGGCCAGGGACGCCTGGCATGCTGCAGTCCATGGGGTGGCAAGGAGTTGGACATGACTTAGCGGTTGAACAACAACAACATGAAATCTTTAGGGGCTCCCAGATGGCTCTAGTGGTAAAGAACCTGCCTGCCAGTGCAGGAGACATCAAGAGACACAGGTTTGGGCCCTGGGTTGGGAAGATCCCCTGGAGGAGGGCATGGCAACCCATTCCGCTATTCTTGCCTGGAGAATCCCATGGACAGAGGGATCTGACAGCTACAGTCCATAGGGTCACAAAGAGCTGGACACGACTGAAGTGACTTCACACACGCCTGTGAAGCTTTTATCTGCCAAACCAGATAGCTGGAGGCACTCAGAGGCAGTTTTTACTGTCTCCTTTTTCCCCAAGTGTGGGTCACCCTTTGTTTCTTTGCATGTCTCACACTTTTTGTTGCTGTTGAAACCTGAACATTCTAGATAATGTATTTAACAAGTCTGGATTCTGTACTTCCCCCCTCCCCCGAAAGTTATTATTGTTACTTTTTTTATTTAATAATCTGCCTGAGCTAAATCTGTCTCCCTAGTGATATGCAGCTACTGCTGCTATCTCTTCCCAGGTTTTCGGTTTTTTGTTGTTTCTTTCTAAGCCTGGCTTCCTAAGGGCCATCCTTGTATCTGTGTAGCTTAGTAGTCAGTCAATGATTGAACAGAGGCTGTGTTAAAATACTTCAAGCTAGTCAAGGTTCTGTCTTCTGTTCAAATCTATGTGTGGGTAAAGGAGCACGTTCAAAGACAGGTCATTCTACTTTCTGTGGACCCCTTTTTGTTCTTAAACACATATGTGTAGCCTCAGGGTCAGTCAGGATTGTGTGATTAGCTCGTACCCTCAGCTGCTCATAGGTGTGGGCTCAGCCAGGAATATGCTTGGCCTAACCATGACCATCGGAGAAGGCGATGGCACCCCACTCCAGTACTCTTGCCTGGAAAATCCCATGGATGGAGGAGCCTGGGGGGCTGCCATCTATGGGATTGCACAGAGTCGGACACGACTGAAGCAATTTAGCAGCAGCACCAGCACCAGCAGCAACCATGACTGTAATCTCAGACTACTGAGCCATTGGCCCTCTCTGCTCACTTACCACCAAAACAATCACTTTCACCAGTGTTGCTGGACTTACCACCCAAATTGAGTAAGTCCTCTGATTTCAGCAAAGCTGCTGCCTAGACTCACTGCACACCATCTCCTGGTAGAATCTCTGCATCAACTAAACTAGGAGGAAGTTGAGAGTTCAGACAGCTGCAGGCAGGAAGACCATACTGCCACTCTTCTTATCCAAAGTTCAGTATTTTTCCAAACACAAATGCTTCTCAGATTGGTGTAGGTCTTTAGCTGGTTTCTATAGGATTGAAAAGGTTGTTTTCATCAATTGAAAAGGTTTTTTTGTCTATCTTTATGGCTTCTCTGTGGGAGAATACTTGTTAATCTCTTACTTGGCCATTTCAAAGCCTAAAAGACGATACTGTTAAAGGGGTGCACTCAATATGCCAGCAAATTTGGAAAACTCAGCAGTGGCCACAGGACTGGAAAAGGTCAGTTTTCATTCCAATCCCAAAGAAGGGCAATGCCAAAGAATGTTCAAACTACCAGATAGTTGTACTCATCTTATACACTAGCAAAGTAATGTTGAAAATTCTCCAAGCTAGGCTTCAGCAATACGTAAACCATGAACTTCCAGATATTCAAGCTGGTTTTAGAAAAGGCAGAGAAGCCAGAGATCAAATGGCCAACATCTGTTGGATCATTGAAAAAGCAAGAGAATTCCAGGAAAAACATCTACTTTGCTTCATTGACTATGTTAAAGCCTTTGACTGTGTGGATCACCACAAACTGTGGAAAATTCTTCAAGAGTTGGGAATACCAGACCACCTGACCTGCCTCCTGAGAAATCTGTATGCAGATCAAGAAGCAACAGTTAGAACTGGACATGGAACAGCAGAATGGTTCCAAATTGGGAAAGTAGAATGTCAAGGCTGTATATTGTCACCCTGCTTATTCAATTTACATGCAGAGTACATCATGAGAAGTGCCAGACTGGATGAAGCACAAGCTGGAATCAAGACTGTTGGGAGAAATATCAGTAACCTCAGATATGCAGATGGTACCACCCTTATGGCAGAAAGCAAAGAAGAACTAAAGAGCCTCTTGATGAAGGTGAAAGAGGAGAGTGAAAAAGCTGGCTTACAACTCAACAGTTAGAAAAAGAGGATAATGGCATCTGGTCCCATCACTTCATGGCAAATAGATAGGGAAATAGTGGAAACAGTGTCAGACTTTATTTTTGGGGGCTCCAAAATCATTGCAGATGGTGACTGAAGCCATGAAGTTAAAAGATGCTTGCTCCGGCTATGACCAACCTAGACAGCATATTAAAGAGCAGAGACATTACTTTGCCAAGAAAGATTTGTCTAGTCAAAGCTTTGGTTTTTCCAGTAGTCATGTATGGTTGGGAGAGTTGCACCCAAAAGAAAGTTGACCATAAAGAATTGATGCTTTTGAACTGTGGTGTTGGAGAAGACTCTTGAGAGTCCCTTGGACTTCAAGCAGATTCAACCAGTCAATCCTAAAGAAAATCAGTCCTGAATATTCACTGGAAGGACTGATGCTGAAGCTGAAGCTCCAATCCTATGGCTACCTGAGATGAAGAACTGACTCATTGGGAAAGGTCCTGATATTGGGAGACATTGAAGGCTGGAGGAGAAGGGGATGACAGAGGATGGTTGGATGGCATCACCGATTCGATGGACATGAGTTTGAGCAAGCTCTGGGAGTTGGTGATGGACAGGGAAGCCTGGTGTGCTGCAGTCCACAGGGTCTCAAAGTCAGACAGGACTGAGTGATTGAACTGAACTGAACTGAACTACTTGGTCATAGCCAAAATATGTGATTAGAGGCTATAATTTTAAAGCTGGGTTAACTGGTCCTGAGCATGTGTTCTTTCTATAGTAACATGTGGCTGTCATTATTTGGTTTAGCACTTAACAGCCTTTTTTTTTTTTTTTTTTAACAAGTATTAACTTTATGTAGTGTCCAGGAAAATTCTGTAAAAAGTTTGTTTTAATTATTCTACTGTTGGAGCTAAGGCAGTTGAGGTGTAAGAGATTCTGAAATTAATATTTACAGGTGAGAAAGCTCAGATCAGAGAGAAGAATATAGCCAAGCATATACAGTTGAGTCAAAGACCACTAGAACTAGAACCTGGGTTTTCTGTTTCCCAGCTCAGGGTCTTTGTGTATCACCCAACTCTTTTCCTTTGGGGGATGATTTGGAACAAGACTACCCCTTGTCATATCCACTCCACTCCACCTCACTCCCTCTATGACTTAACTCCTGTGAATAAAAAGGACAGGTCAAAGGGCATTAGATCACTGGAGATCCCTGCCCCTAGAGGGCGCTGCTCTTCCTAGAACGGGAGCACAAGTTACCTGAAAGGTAATTTAAATGTTTAAGCATTTTGGATTATGTCAATTGCAAGAATCTAATTATATAGGACTAATCTGTCTTTAATAGATACTATTAATAATTTATATTGTTATCTTTAATAATGTAGTTCTGTTTAAAATGTCCATTTGCCAGTTCCTTTTCTTAGGAACTTCCTCTTAACTCCTGAGTTTTACTTGGAGTTTGTAGCAGTCTATGAAAACATCTGTGAGTGGGGATTTAGCAAGGCACTTTTTAGAGAAATAAAGATCAGTTTCCAATGAAAGGAGATGCCAAAAAAAATTATAGTATTAAAACAAAAAGATATATGTGTATCAACATTACAATCTGAAAAAATAAAAATCCGAATTTCTCCTAACTCATACACACGAGCTTTTGGGTTTTTTTTAAATTGTTCTAAAACACAATTCTTTTTAGATTCTTTTTAATGTTAATGGGCTTTGTTTGTTTGTTTTTTGGCTTTTGCATTCCTCTGAGGGGACGATCTCTTTACAAATGTCAAGTTCAAAATGGAAAGCGTGGTGGATATTTCTGGTTGTCTCTCCCAATCTACCCTCTCTCCTTCTGTATTTTGCTCTGCACCAAGGAGGTTGATCTCTGAGGAGTGTATTAATCAGCTTCCTTGCCCTGTGGCTTCTGGGAGACTTGACCAATGGGAGGAACCAGCAGGAAAACCACACAGGAGAAGACAGAGGTGTGTTTATTCTCCGGCATTCTCCTTGCTGGCTGTGGCTTGATAGCAGCCCTGTTCCTCTATTTAGGGCATGTTCCTCCTGTTGGTGAAAGTGTTAGTCACTCAGTCCTGTCTGATTCTCTGCGACCCCATGGATTGTAGCCCACCAGACTCCTCTGTCCATGGGATTCTCCAGGCAAGAATATTGGAGTGGGGTGCCATTCCCTTCTCCAGGGGATCTTCCCCACCCCAGGGATTGAACCCTGGGTCTCCTACATTGCAGGCAGATTCTTTATTATCTGAGCCACCAGGGAAGTCCTCCTGTTGGTGGCCGTCTCCTACAACTACAGTCTCACAGGGTCCAGAAAGCGTTATTTCTCTTTGCCCCTTCGACCTAGGGGTGGCTTTACACCTTTGCTAGCCCCTGGTTCTTTGGCAGCCCCTGTTGCTTTTTCTTAACCCCGTCCTTACCTCTGTAAATGGACACGTGATTAACTTTCCTGCTTTTTATCTTTTGGAGTACTGGGAACTGCTGTGACTCTGACTGATACAGAAAGCCAGCATGGTTAAGAAAAGAGGGCCAAATTGGGAGTCCTGCAGCTTTACTTTTGTGCCTAGCTCAGTTACTATTTCGCTATGTGACCTTGGGTAAATCCACTTTACTCTCTGGATTGCAAATGCCTTGTCTATAAAAAGAGTGGTTGGACAAAATCAGAGAACATAGAACTTTTCTGTTTTTTGCTCATGTACCTCCAGAAGAATTCTGAAAAACCACATAATCACATATTTAAAAAATTTGTCATCACAATTTTAAATAGTTGTAAAGGGCATAATGTCCTGCATATTGTAAATATTAGTGTTTAAAAATAAAACTGTTACTTCACTCTTTAAAATATATCCAACGGTATTTAAATATCCTACTGATTTTATGTCCACCATCATCCATTAAAAAAAAATAGATGAACAAACTCTTAACAGTTAGAAATTTTACAATGCTCTTCTTTCTCCTTTAAATCATTTTTTTCCATTCCACTCCCTTTACAGAGTTTTATAGGAATGTAATATATTCTTCTGCTTGTAGCCTCATATGGATCATCTTGGCATGGTCTCTAAATCAAAAATATGTTTGTAGATGAAAATTGAAAAATGTTTATATTTCCTGTGATCCTAAGGCTCTAAGTGTTAAGCACTTTTCTGAATTAAGTCATCAACACAATTAATTTTAGGAAACAGTTGATCAAAATTTTGATAATTGTTAGACAAAAATGAAATTAACGGAAATCCAACTCTTAGTGGGCTGGATAGAGGAGGGACTGTAATATTGGGATTAAAGGAAACTCTCAGCATTTGGAATCAGGCCTCTTTCTGGTGTCCTCTCCCCATCCACTCCCAACCCAGGGTGATCCACCCAGGGCAATACCCCACAGTAAGACTGGATGCAAAAGGGATGCACCTTTATTTTGTCAAATAGAAGAAGGGCAACCAAGAACGGGAAGGTGAGCGAGGAAAACCAGATTCATGTCTTTATCTTGGAGCTCTCAGGAAGGTCGGTGATAGGGTGCCAGACAGGTAGCAGCTGAGAATCTAGTTAGCCACGCTTTTAAAACTCTCTGTGTCGACTACTCTTTCGAAATTGGATCCCCAGTGGATGTGGCCCCTACTTTACAAGACATCCCTCGATGGGAGCTTTCACAGCGAA
The DNA here is from genome assembly GCA_006410615.1 of Neotragus moschatus. Lineage (NCBI taxonomy): Eukaryota > Metazoa > Chordata > Mammalia > Artiodactyla > Bovidae > Neotragus > Neotragus moschatus. Next base: position 8,159 of record SJYA01007390.1, read on the forward strand.
GTCAGTTCTGCTGTCAGACAGCCTCAACACAATGTGCTGTGTGATTTGGGTAAACTTTTTGCCTCAATTTCCTCATCTCTAAAATGGGGCTACATATCAATCTACCTCATAGGGATTCTTTAAGAATTAAATGAGGTAATGTGTAAAGCACCTGAAATAAGGTAAATGATTTATCCAGAAAGCATTCACAGGATTGCAGCAGTTCCTTCCAGCTCTGACTTCGCCTAGGATGGGCCTGGGACCCATTGCATGTGATCTGTGTTCTTCCATTAAGCCTCCCACTTTAAGGCAATGAGCTATCATTGCAAATGTCCTGATGTTGCTGAATGCAAAGTGGAATATTCTGGCTTGTTAGCTCTGCTTTGGGGGTAAGTTTTACTGTCTACTGAGGCTTTTCCAGTATTTCCAAAAAAAGCATCAGTTCAGTTCAGTTCAGTTCAGTTCAATCGCTCAGTCATGTCAGACTCTCTGCGACCCCACGAATCGCAGCACTCCAGGCCTCCCTGTCCATCACCATCTCCCAGAGTTCACTCAGACTCACGTCCATTGAGTCTGTGATGCCATCCAGCCATCTCATCCTCAGTCGTCCCTTTCTCCTCCTGCCCCCAATCCCTCCTAGCCTCAGGGTCTTTTCCAATGAGTCAACTCTTCACATGACCAAAGTACTGGAGCTTCAGCTTTAGCATCACTCCTTCTAAAGAAATCCCAGGGCTGATCTTCAGAATGGACTGGTTGGATCTCTTTGCAGTCCAAGGGATTCTCAAGAGTCTTCTCCAACACCACAGTTCAAACGCATCAATTCTTTGGCACTCAGCCTTCTTCACAGTCCAACTCTCACATCCATACATGACCACTGGAAAAACCATAGCCTTGACTAGATGGACCTTAGTCGGCAAAGTAATGTCTCTGCTTTTGAATATACTATCTAGGTTGGTCATAACTTTTCTTCCAAGGAGTAAGCGTCTTTTAATTTCATGGCTTCAGTCACCATCTGCAGTGATTTTGGAGCCCCCAAAAATAAAGTCTGACAGTGTTTCCACTGTTTCCCTATCTATTTCCCATGAAGTGATGGGCCCGGATGCCATGATCTTCGTTTTCTGAATGTTGAGCTTTAAGCCAACTTTTTTCACTCTCCTCTTTCACTTTTATCAAGAGGCTTTTTAGTTCCTCTTCAATTTCTGCCATAAAGGTGGTATCATCTGCTTATCTGATCAGTCAATATATATCCCTAGGTCTTGACCCTTGCCCCCTAGAGGAGGGTGATATTTCCAGTTTATTCTCATGGTAGAAGAATGGGGCCGTGGGGCTGTTACAGACTCATTTGACTGTCTTAATCTGTTGTTGTTTAGTTGCTTAGTCGTGTCTGACTCTTGCAACCCCGTGGATTGTAGCCTTCCAGGCTCCTCTGTCCATGAGATTCTCCAGGCAAGAATATTGGAGTGGGTTGCCATTTCCTTCTCCAGGGGATCTTCTGGACCCAGGGATCGAATCCCTGTCTCTTGCTTTGGTAGGAGGATTCTTTACCACTGAGCACCTTAACAGGGCTCCCCTATTTCTCAGGGAAATAATCATGATCAGGCTATGGGCGAGCCCAGAAAATGTCAGCTCCTGCTTTCCAGGAGTGAGGATAAAGTATATATTCACTCATTCCCTCCTAGAGAAACGGGTTGCTTGGGGGCCACTTTTGAAGCAGGCAGGCCAATATCTGAGCTTTCTGCCAGAGAAACAGAAAGAAACATTGATACGTGAAAAAGTTGCTAACTGAGTCAGCTTTGCTGTCACCTGCTCTGATGTGACTTGCGCGCTACTGTTATTGCTCAGACACGAGGCCTGCACAATGTCTACCCTGCTGACTGCCACTCCACCACCAGAACTCGGGCCTCCCTGACACACGGGCAGGCTGAGTTCTGAATTCTCAGTTTCACTTCCCACTGGTCCAGAGGAACGCTGCTATTTTCCCTTTAGAAAGAAAGCGTTTGTATAGATGGCTCCCAGTTTGGCTTTCTTCTTTGTCATCTCTCAGAGCACAGCTTTAATGTATAGAGTCTTGGGCAGCTTTATCTTAATGTTTTTTAATTTTGAAGTTTAATTTTGTTTTAACATTTTTGGAGAAGAAAGACAATTGGTGATATGTATGGAAGATTGATTACATTCAGTTCAGTTCCGTTCAGTCGCTCAGTCGTGTCCAACTCTTTGCGACCCCGTGAACCGCAGCCCGCCAGGCCTCCCTGTCCATCACCAACTAAGGGCTCCAGTTCTTTATTCCTCCCTGTACCCATGTCTGGCACCATGTAACTATGAAGTATTCTCCTGATTGGACTCTGGGCCCAGCTGTATGACTTGTTTGGTCCATAAGATGCTCACAGATGTAATTTAAACAGGAGTTTGTAATGCACCTGTGCAGCTGGGCTTGTCTGCCTTGGCCAAGTGAACACACATAGCCTAGGCTGCTAGAGGATGAGAAATGTGTGGACCGGAATCATATGGCCCTAGTTGTCCCAGCCATGGCCCACAGAGATCAGCCAAGAGTCAGCCCACCCCAGGTATGTGGACAAGCCCATCCAAGACCACAGGAACCTGTCCTGATCAGCAGACTCACAAGTTAAATTCATAGAAATTATTTGAAGCCACTGAGTCTCTTGGCTGTTTATTAGGTGACATTGTTGTAATAGATAGCTTATGGCCTCCCCAGTGGCTCAGACAGCGAAGAATCCACCTGCACTGGAGGAGACATGGGTTCGATCCCTGGGTTGGGAAGATCCGCTGGAGAAGCACATGGCAACCCACTCCAGTTTCCTTGCCTAGGAAATCCCATGGACAGAGGAGTCCATGGGGTGGCAAAAGAGTTGGGCATTACTTAGCAACAATAGATAGCTTATAGAATAAGCAGACTTGCCCTGCAGGAAAAATATTCAAGGGAGCACCACGTCCACATACAGCACCTCTCAAGGACTCTGGAAATTGTGCGAATTAAAGGAAAGAGGGACTTTTACCAGGGAGGCTCAAACGCCTCCACCTGGCAGGTAGGGCTCTACATTAGTGAGATTCAGGGTAGTGAAGGGAAGATGAGCACAGACTCTCCAGCTGGACCCCTGAGTCTAAAACTGAGATCCACATGGGAGCTCTGTGTCCTTGGGCAAGCTTCTTCACCTCTTTGTGCCTCAGTTTCATCATTTATAAACCAGGGAGGATAATAAATCGTACCTACCTCATCAAATTGTTAAAAGAATTGACAGTTTTAATGCACTTAGAACAGCTCATTGCAAGCCCTGGGTAAGTATTTGTTAAATAAATAAATAAAACGTGACCTCATTTATACCCACAGGCTAGGAAGGCCTGGGAGACTTTTGGATTATGTCTGTCCTTCAGAAGGAAGGATACATTTAAATCATGGAGGACTGTTTTCATTTCATATACTCAAACATTGACTTCTGCAAAGTTGAATGCTTACTCAACAGCTCTCAAAAATCCAAGGAAAAAAATGTTTTTCTTTGGAAAAATTCACTCTATTGTGTGAATATCCTCGGCTCAGTCAATTTCCCTTACTAAGTTCTTACTAAGACGGCGTAAGTTCTGGGGCAGCGCTCACTGTGAGATTTCAGGAAGGAGAGCAGAGATGATGCTATCCACTGTTAAAGGTCTGTGAAGGATTTCCATTCCAACGTATTGAAATAAAAATATCGGCACATAGAGAAGTAATCTTCAACACACATTTATTATCTCACAATTTCCGTGGGTCCAGAATCTGCTTTGGGGTCTCTCGTGAGGCTGCAAGCAGCGGCTGGTGTCTCACTGAAGTCCCAGTGGTGGAAGGATCTGCTTCCAGGCTTGCTTACCTGGTTGTTCACAGGAGTCAGTTCTTTCTGGGTTGTTGGACAAGGTGCTACATTTCCTGAGAGGTGTCGGCCAGAAACTATTCCCAGTTCCTTGCCACGTGGAACTCCTCAGTACGGCAAACTTGCTTCATCAAAGCCAGCAAGGTTGAGTCTACTGAACAGAAAGAGGTTATAGTCTTACGTAATATAACCGTGGAAGTGAGAACCCATAATTTGCAGTATTCTGCTGAATACATGCAAGTCTCAGCTTCACTCAGTGTGAAGGTATTATGCAAGGGCAGGGATACCAGGAGGCGGGGATAAATGAGGGCCACCTTAGAGTCCGCCTGCCTGGCTGCCTACCAGAGAGACTACAGGGCAGCTTGCATGCATGAACGCTGAGTTAATTCAGTTGTGTCTAACTGTGACCTATGGACTGTAACTTGCCATGTTCCTCTGACCATGGGGATACTCCAGGTAAGAATACCGCAGTGGGTTGCCATGCCCTCCTCCAGGGGATCTTCCCAACCCAGGGATCGAACCTGTGTCTCTTATGTCTCCTGCATTGGCAGGTGGGTTCTTTACCACTAGCGCCACCTGGGAAATACTCCCAGTGCAGCTTAGCTTCCTCAAAAGTTGGCGGCCTCAGGGAATTTGGGTTTCCTGCAAGATGGTTCAGGGCTCCAAGTGTGAACATTCTAATGAATAAAGCTACTTTGTCTTTCATACTTCAGTCTAGAAAGCCAGTCAGCATGACTTCCACAGTGGTCTATTGGTTGAAGCAGTCAAAAGTTCACCTAAATTCAGACAGAAGAGAATTAGACTCCAGCCCTTAGGAGCAGAGGCAAAGACATTGTAGAAGAGCTGTGGGATGGGAGATGTGGTTGCAGCCATCTTCGAGCTCTGTCACGCCTCTGATGCCGTTCTTGTAACCCTTTAGGAAAGTCTGAAACTGCTGTTCAGCTTTAAGTGTGTGTGGGTGGGGCGGGGGAGTGGAGAATCAAGGGATGACACAGTAATGTAAGTGGAAAGGGGAACTTTGCAATCCATACTCTTGAAAGTGATCTCATTGATTTGGCCTGCCATGTGATTCTTCCTGAACCAATTTGGGGCAAAGGGGACGAAATGCATGGATTAGCTAGGCCTGAGTCATTTGCTGATGGTACTCAGGTGAGTAAAGAGACTCCACCCAGGATACAGAAACAGCATGGTGGAGATCTTGTTCTCCAAGGAACAGAACACTGAGATTTTGTCACTAAAATATGTTACAATGAAAAACAGGTGACCTCTACAGCCCTCGTTCCACCAGAAAAAAAAAAAAAAAGTATGTGTCGGGGGGGTAACTTTCAGAAGAGAAGACAGAAATAGAACGTCAGATTGTAGCTGGCAGTTGCCAGACCTGGCCAGTTCTGGCATTTGTGATAAGTCACTTCAGTTGTGTCCAACTCTTTGAGACCCTATGGACCGAAGCTCGCCAGGTTCCTCTGCCCATGGGGATTCTCCAGGCAAGAACACCGGAGTGGGTTGCCATTCTCTTCTCCAGGAATTCTGGCATTTACTTCTCATGGTATCTCTGTAAATTCAGTGAAATCAGTCACTTCATCACTATTCAACAGATGCAGAAACTGCAACAGATTGGCAGAGGAAGGAAGGTGTATCAGTTATCTGTTGCCACCGTAAGTCTGTATAACATACCACCCCAAAACTCAGTGGTATAAAACAATAAGCATTTATTTAACTCATGAAACTGTGGCTTGGGGATTTAATCTGAATGGTTCTGCTAATCTAACTGTGGGTATGGCATTTTGTGGTCAGCTGGGAAAACCAAACTGTTTCACTTTATTCTCCTAGTCTTCTAGAAGGCCAGCTTGGGTATATTCTTATGATAAAGGCAGAAATGCAAGAGCTAGCCCAAATCCTAAGTACCTTTAAAGCCTCTGTTTATGTGGAATTTGCTAATATCCCATTGACCAAAGCAAGTCACATGAGCAAACTCAAGCTCAAAGGATGGGGAAATAAACTCCACCTTTTTAGGCAGAAGAGCTGTAAGGTCATGTGTCAAAGAGGGACAGTGCAAGGAGGTGTGCAGAATTGAGGATTTTAATGCACTCAGTCTCCCACAGAACAAAAGAGGGAGTGTATGATCCTTCCAAGTTGCTAAAGATAAATTTATTAATTTTTTTCTCAATAAGCATGGGATAAAAGTCATAAAAGATAATCATCTTTTTACCTTTATTAAAGCAACTTTTAAAAATAGTCCTTCCTCAGCTGCTGAAGAGAACATTATAGTGGTTCCTCAAAGTATTAAACATATCATTACCATGTGATCCAACAATTCCACTTCTGGGTACACACCCAAAAGAAGTGAAAGCAGGGATTTGAACAGAAACTTGCACAATCATGTTTCTAGCAGCATGATTCACAATAGCCAAAAGGTGGAAACAAACCAATATCTGTTGATGAATAAATGAATAAACAAAATGTGGTATATGTATACAATGGAACATTATTTATCCATAAAAAGAAATGAAATTCTGACACATTAGTTGTTGTTCAGTCACTCAGTCATGTCTGACTCTTTGAGACCCCCATGGACTACAGCACATCAGGCTTCCCTGTCCTTTACCATCTCCCGTAGCTCGCTCAAACTCATGTCCCTTGCATCAGTGATGGCATCCAACCATCCTGTTTTCTGTCATCCCTTTCTCCTCCTGCCTTCAGTCTTTCCCAGCAACAGAGTCTTTCCATTGAGTCAGGTTTTCACATCAGGTGGCCAAAGTATTGGAGCTTCAGCTTCAGCATCAGCCCTTTCAATGAAAATTTGGATTGATTTCCTTTAGGATGGACTGGTTTGATCTCCTTGCAGTCCAAGGTCCTCTCAAGAGTCTTCTCCAACACCACAATTCAAAAGCTTCAATTCTTCAGTGCTCAGCTTTCTTTATGGTCCAACTCTCCCATCCATACATGACTACTGGAAAACCACAGGTTTGACTATACAGACCTTTGTTGGCAAAGTAATTTCCCTGCTTTTTAATATGCTGTCTAGGTTTGTCATGGCTTTTCTTCCAAAGAGCAAGCATCTTTTAATTTCATGGTCACAGTCACCATCCATAGTAATCTTAGAGCCCCCCAAAATAAAGGCTGTCACTGTTTCCATTGTTTTCCCATCTATTTATCATGAAGTGGTGGGAGCAGATCCCGTGACCTTCATTTTTTTGAGTGTTGAGTTTTAAGCCAGCTTTTTCACTCTCCCCTTTCACCTTCATCTGCCATAAGGGTGGTATCATCTGCATATATAAGGTTATTGATATTTCTCCCTGCAATCTTGATTCCAGATTGTGTTTCATCCATCCCGACATTTTGCATGATGAACTCTACATATAAGTTATATCAGCAGGGTGATAATATACAGCCTTGTTGTATTCCTTTCTTAATTTTGAACTAATTCATTGTTCCATGTTCATTTCTGTTACTTATTATACAGGTTTTGCAGGAGGCAGGTAAGGTGATCTGGTATTCCCATCTCTTGAAGAATTTTCCACAGTTTGTTGTGATCTACACACTCAAAGGCTTTAGTATAGTAAATAAAGAAGTAGATGGGGTTTTTTTTCTGGAATTTCCTTGCTGTTTCTGTGATCCAACAGATATTGGCAATTTGATCTCTGTTTCCTCTACCTTTTTAAAATCCAGCTTGTATATCTGGAATTTCTCAGTTCACATATTGTTGAAAACTAGCTTGAAGGATTTTGAGCATTACTTTGCTAGCATGTGAATTTATGATAAAGCATCTGATACATCCTATGTCATAAATGAACCAGATACGAATACTGGAATGTTTTCCATTCCAATACTGGAATACAGAAGCCATTTGTTTCTGCAGGGTTGAAGACATTATGCTAAGTAAAATCAGAAGGACAGAAAAAGACAAATATTGCGTGACTCCTATTTATATGAGGTCCCTAAAATAGTCAAATGCACGACGTCAGAGTGTAGAATAGTGGTTACCAGGGCTGGGCAGAGGTAACGGAGAGTTATTGCTTAATGGGTACATAGTTTCAGTCTGGGATGATGAAAAATCCTTGTGATGAGTAGTAGGGATTCACAACAATGTGAATGCACTTAATGTCACTAAACTGTACACTTAAAAATGGTTCAAATAATAAATTATAGGCTGGTACATTTTACCACAATAAGAAAAAGTCATTCTTTCCTTTGACACTTATACTCAAGGTGTTGATTGAGACAACAGCCAATCAGCTTACATTTTTGCCTTCTAACCTAACAAATGGGTATGCTGACCATATAGAAACCATGAACTTGGTCCTCTTCTCACGAATCTCATAGTCAAATAGGGAACTGAAATATTAAAATCATAAGGATAACAAAGCCCACAGAGTTTACAATATTTCTTACCCATAACACAAGGCAAGTTGGGCTCCACATCAAGCAATGGGCAATAACTGCTACAGAACTTGAAGGGTTAGTTAAAAATACAGATATGGGTCCCTCCTGGCCTATTAATTCAGAATTTTAGAGGCGTTGGCAGTGGGAAACCTATCTTTTTCACAAGCCTCATAGGTAATTCAGAAGTACAGCCAGGTTGAAAGTCCTTCTAAACTATATATGGATTAATATCAGGGAAAAAAACTAAAGAATTAAATCTTACTGGTAACATTGAAAATTGAAAAAATTTTTACTTGGTAGAATAAGCAACAGAAAATGAAACTGACAAAGACTAATATTGCACATAGTAAAGATTATTATTGACCAAAAATGTTAGGAAGATCCTAAATCTTCTCGACAAAATTTAGATTACAAAATTGACCTGGGAAAATTGAACCTGGTAGGAATGAGTCGCAAAAGAAAACTATGTTATTAGGAAAAAAAATCAGCAATTTTTGATGGGGTCAAACCACCGATCAGTGAATCAAATTTTGTTGTCAGACATACATTAAAATGAGACAGTTCTGATTTTAAAAAATGTCACTGTAAGCTTCTAATGCATTTGAACATTTCAAATGCATTAGTTTTCTTAATTTCTTATTTTGAAATAATTTCAAAATTGTATGGAAGAGTTGAAAGAATAGTGCAAATAAGTCTTGCATATCCTTTACCAAGATTTGTAATTGTTAAATGCAGTCATGTGTTACTATGTTATCTTAAATATATATGTGATATATGCACACATATAGGGTTAGGGTGGATAGGTGTATACATATATAAATAACTTGTTCTCTTTAACCATTTGAGAATTGCAGACATCATGTCCCTTTGCATCAAAAGTTTGTACTTTCTGAGGGCAAGAAGAAATCATCTTATACAACCCAGAGAACATCTATCGAGTCAGAAATTTAACATGAACAAATACTCTAATAATCTTACCATATCCATATTTCACCAATTGCCCCCATAATGTCCTTTATAGCATTTTTTAAAAAACTATGATCTAGGCAGCAGCTGGGGGGAGCCAACCTGCATCCAAGGCCAGGGGCGATGAGTTGGTGCCCGAGGCCAGAGGCGGTGCCCATGGCCAGGGGCGGCGGCAGGAAGGAGCAACCCAACGTACAAGGAGGTGTGGCTGGGCGGGCGAAGGAGGGCCTAGAGAAGCTATCCCATGTTGAAGGTTAGGAAGGGTGGTGGTGTGGAGATACCTCTCATCCAAGGTAAGGAGCAGTGGCTCCACTTTACTGGGGCAGCCATGAAGAGATACCCCATGTCCAAGGTAAGAGAAACCCAAGTAAAATGGTAGGTGTTGCAAGGGTCATCAAAGGGCAGACACACTGAAATCATACTCACAGAAAATTAGTCAATCTAATCACACTAAGACCACACCCTTGTCTAACTCAATGAAACTAAATCATGCCCATGGGGCAACCCAAGATGGGCAGGTCATGGTGGAGAGGTCTGACAGAATGTGGTCTGCTGGAGAAGGGAATGGCAAACCACTTCAGTGTTCTTGCCTTGAGAACCCCATGAACAGTATGAAAAGGCAAATGATAGGACACTGAAAGAGGAACTCCCCAGGCCAGTAGGTGCCCAATATGCTACTGGAGGTCAGTGGAGAAATAACTCCAGAAAGAATGAAGGGATGGAGCCAAAGCAAAAACAAAACCCAGCTGTGGATGTGACTGGTGATAGAAGCAAGGTCCGATGCTGTAAGGAGCAATATTGTATAGGAACCTGGAATGTCAGGTCCACGAATCAAGGCAAATTGGAAGTGGTCAAACAAGAGATAGCAAGAGTGAATGTCGACATTCTAGGAATCAGCGAGCTAAAATGGACTGGATTGGGTGAATTTAACTCAGATGACCATAATATCTACTACTGTGGGCAGGAATCCCTCAGAAGAAATGGAGTAGCCATCATGGTCAACAAAAGAATCTGAAATGCAGTACTTGGATGCAATCTCAAAAGCGACAGAATGATCTCTGTTCGTTTCCAAGGCAAACCATTCAATATCACAGTAATCCAAGTCTATGCCCCAACCAGTAATGCTGAAGAAGCTGAAGTTGAACAATACTATGAAGAACTATAAGACCTTTTAGAACTAACACCCAAAAAAGATCTTCTTTTCATTATAGGGGACTGGAATGCAAAAGTAGGAAGTCAAGAAACACCTGGAGTAACAGGCAAATTTGGCCTTGGAATGAGGAATGAAGCAGGTCAAGACTAATAGAGTTTTGTCAAGAAAATGCACTGGTCATAGCAAACACCCTCTTCCAACAACACAAGAGAAGACTCTACACATGGACATCACCAGATGGGCAACACCGAAATCACATTGATTATATTCTTTGCAGCCAAAGATGGAGAAGCTCTATACAGTCAACAAAAACAAGACAGGGAGCTGACTGTGGCTCAGATCATGAGTGCCTTATTGCCAAATTCAGACTTAAATTGAAGAAAGTAGGGGAAACCACTAGACCATTCAGGTATG
>SJYA01007391.1:0-18600 GCA_006410615.1 Neotragus moschatus
GTTATTGATATTTCTCCCTGCAATCTTGATTCCAGCTTGTGCTTCTTCCAGCCCAGCATTTCTCATGATAACTTCATAGTAAGCCTTGAAATCAATTAATGTCTTTCCAACCTTTGAAATTTTTTCTTAGCTTTAGTAAGTCTTTTGAATTTTCATGTGAGTAGTTGAATCAATATGTCAGTTTCTATAGAAATGCTTCCTGGAGTCGTTTTGAGACTATAGATGCATTTGAGAAAAACTGGCATCTTAGTAACATTGAGTTGCCTAATCCATGAACATAGTATATTTCTGAATGTTTAGCTCTATTTTCTCTGTGGAATTTTAATGTAAAAATCCTGCACATACTTTCTTGAATTTATTTTAAAAATTTTTTCTGTTTTTCGACTATCATAAATGATACTTTAAGTTTTTATTTTCCAGTTGTTTATTGCTAGTATATATAGTAATGCAGTTGGTTTTTGTATATTGACATTATATCTTGTGACCTGGTAGTCATATTAGAATTATTAATTCTAATATTATTTTAATATTATTTTTTATTTTCTTAATAATGTTTTAAGCAAAAATTATATGGGATTCCACAAAAGACAGTTTTAATTATTTTTTAATTACTATGTTTTATTTTTTAATGTTTCTTTAGGGACCTCCAACATGTGGGAAAAATATTCAGAGCCTTGTCTCCAATTCTACATGGAAAGCATTCAAATTACATGTTTGAATATAATGTGTAGGTTTTATTTATGGTTCATCTTTATTAGATTGAAGAAATTTATTTTTTTTTTTGCTGATTGTTTTTTATGATGAACAAGTGTTGTATTTTGTTTATCTAATTTATGTGTCTGTTAACCTTCATATATGATTTTCTCCTAATATGAGAATTACATTGCTTGATTTTTGAATGTTGGACAAATATTCTATTTTGGGGATAAACCCAACAAGGCTAGGATACTCATTTCAATTTTATAATGTCTAATGAGGACTTTTATGTACATTTTCAAGAGAAATATTTATTTATATTTTTTCTTCTAAAATCTCTATTAGATTTTGCTCTTAGGTAATGCTGGCCTCATAGAAGAAATTGGGAAGCATTTTCTTAATCTCACTTTTCTGAAAGCATTTAAGATTCATACAGTTTCTTCATTTAATGCTTACTAGAACTCACCAGCGAAGCCATCCGTACTTGAGGGTTCCATATTGTTGGAGGAAGTCATCGAGAGGACATGACTGCTGGATCAGGGTAGCTGATGGTTCCTCAACTCCACTCTTCCTCCTTGTTCTTAGAAGGTGTGATCTACTTGTCTTCCCCAGGATAGAAGCTACTGGAGGACACAGCCTTGAGATAGTAGAGTGTTGTTGAGACCACTCGGATGATACATGTGACTGAATCCAGGTAAGTCCTCTCTGTAAACTTGCAAGATTCTGGGGGGCAGGTGCTGAGACATACTCATCTTGAGGTGCCCAAGAGAAGCCTCATATGTAAGTCCCCTGCTTACTGAGCCTACTGCTTTCCCATCTGGAGAGTCTGCCTCTTTCTTTTCTCCCTGCCCTCTGAATGTGAAGACCACGTTCAGATCTCACCTGGGAAGGTCCTGAGGTTGCAAACCAACACAGTGAGTAGAACCTCAGTGATAAATTCTACTTGCAAAATAAATATATCACAGCTAAGGATTCTAGTTTATGCCTCTTTGGTAAGATATTTTCAAGACATTTGGTAATTTTCCCTAAGTTGGCAAATTTTGGCAGAATGTTATTCATAGTATGCCTCTGTCATCCTGTTAATGCTGAAGCCATTCAATCTTAGTTGTCTCTCCAATTTCATTCTTCTAGCTTGTGTTTTCTTTCTGTTTCCTTGAAATTTTAATCTTTTCAAAAAACAATGTTGAGATCTGTTGATGTATTCTATAGTTTATCTTCTGTTTCACTGGCTATGTTGTGTTCTTCTCTTTTCCCTAATGTTTGAATATTAGAAGCTTAGGTAATTAATTTTATATTCTCCTAATAAAATATAACCATTTAAAGCTACTAATCTACTCTGAAGAACACTATATCTGTATCTCATATATGTTGATATGTTAACTTTTTACTGTTAAGTTCAAAATATTTTAAAATGTTTCTGGAGATTTTTTTCTTTGCTCTAGTTCTTATTTGAGATCTTCCACAATACACCAACTATTTTGAAAGTTTCGAGTCGTTATTACTGACCTTGTATTGTCAGTAATGACAACGTAATTGTCATTGACCTGGTAATTGTTATTACTGACCTAGTAATTGTTATTACAGTGACCTAGTAATTGTTATTACTGACCTTGAATTTTAATATAATTTGAATGTCAGAGAACATAATACTTAGGACTTCAGTATTGTGAAATGTACTGAGACTTGTTTCATGGCCCAGTATGTTATCTGCCTTGATCAATAGTGTTAGAGCTCTAGAAAACACTGTGTATTCTGAAGTTATTAGGTGTAGTGTTTTACAAATGTCAATTATGTCAAGTTGGTTGATAATATTATTTGTATCTCTATATTCTTAGTGCTTTTAAAAAATTTATATTGCCTATCATTTACTGAGAGTTAGCAAGACTGAATTTCAGCCCCCTACCCCCAACCAGCCCCTCCCATCAGGGAGCTTGCACAAGCTGCTTATCCTCATCCATCAGAGGGCAGACAGAAAGAAAACCACAATCACAGAAAACTAACCAAACTGATCACATGGACCACAACCTTGCCTAACTCGGGCCACCCAAGATGGATGGGCCATTGCAAAGAGTTCTGACAAAACATAGACCTCTGGAGAAGGAAATGACAAATTACTTCAGCATTCTTGCCTTGAGAACCCCATGAACAGTATGAAAAGGCAGAAAGATAGGACACTGAAAGATGAACTCCACTGGTTAGTAGATGTACAATATGCTACTGGAGAAGGGCTGAGAAATGGCTTTGTAAGAAATGAAGAGGACATGATGCCCAGCTGTGGTTGTGTCTAGTGGTGAATGTAAAGTCTGATGTTATGAAGAATAACACATAGGAATTTGGAATGTTAGGGTCCATGAATCAAGGTAAATGGGAAGAGGTCAAAGTGGGAGGATGGCAAGAGTAAATGTTAACATTTTAGGAATCAGTGAGCTAAGATGGACTGAAATGTGTGAACTTAATTCAAATGAACATTATATCTACCACTGTGGGCAAGAAGAAATGGAATAGACCTCATCGTCAACAAAAGAGTCTGAAATGCAGTTCTTGGGTGCAGTCTTAAAAACTATATAATGATCTTGTTTCATTTCCAAGGCAAATCATTCAGTATTACAGTACTCCAAATCTATGACACAACCATTAATGTTGAAGAAGCTGAAGTTGAATGGTTCTGTGAAGACCAAAAAGATATTCTAGAACTAACACCAAAAAAAGTGTCCTTTTCATCATAGGGACTGAAATGCAAAAGTAGGAAGTCAAGAGATACCTGGAGTAACAGGCAAGTTTGGCCTTGAAGTACAAAATGAAGCAGGGCAAAGGCTAATAGAGTTTTGCTAAGAGAACACACTGGTCATAGCAAATACCAAATGGACATGGACATCACCAGATTGTCAATACTGAAATCAGATTGATTATATTTTTTGCAGCTGAAGATGGAGAGGCTCTATACAGTCATCAAAAACAAGACCTGGAGCTGACTGTAGCTCAGATCATGAACTCCTTATTGCAAAATTCAGACTTAAATTGAAGAAAGTAGCGAGAACCACTAGGCCATTCAGGTATGGCCTTAGTTCAGTCCCTTATGATTATACAGTGGAAGTGATGAATAAATTCAAGGGATTAGATCTGATGGAGTGCCTGAAGAACTATGGATGGAGTTCTGTTACACTGTCCAGGAGGTGGTGATCAAAACCATCCTCTGGGGGGGAAAAAAAAACAAAAATGCAACAAGGGGGAATGGTCATTTGTGCAGGCCTTATAAAGAGCTGAGAAAAGAGGAGAAGTGAAAGGAAAAGGAGAAAAGGAAAGATACACCCATGTGAATGCAGAGTTCCAAAGAATATCAAAGAGAGACAAGAAACCCTTCTTAACTGAACAATGCAAAGAAATAGAGGAAAAGAGTAGTATGGGAAACACTAGAGATCTCTTTAAGAAAAGTAGAGATACCAAGGGAACATTTCATGCAGAGATAAAAACAATAAAGGACAGAAACAGTATGGACCAAACAGAAGAAGATATTAATAAGAGGTGGCAAAATACACAGAAGAACTGTACAGAAAAGGTCTCAATGAACTGTGTAACCACAGTGCTGTGGTCACTCACCTGGAGTCAGACATCCAGAAATGTGAAGTCAAGTGGCCCTTAGAAAGCATCACTATGAACAAAGGTAGTGGAGGTGATGGAATTCCAGCTGAGTTATTTCAAATCTCAATAGATGGTGTTTTAAAAGTGCTGCACTCAATATGTCAGAAAATTTGGAAAACTCAGCAATGGCCGCAGGATTGGAAAAGGTCAGTTTTCATTCCAACTCCAAAGAATGGCAATGCCAAAGAATGTTCAGACTCTCATACAATTGTGCTCATTTCATGTTTAGCAAGGTAATGCTCAAAATCCTTCAAGCCAGACTTCAGCAGTACATGAACTGAGAACTTCCAGATGTACAAGCTCAATGTAGAAAAGGCAAAGAAACCAGAGATCAAATTGCCAACATCCTTTGGATCATAGAAATAGCAAAGGAATTCCAGAGAAACATCTGCTTCTGCTTCACTGACTGTGCTAAAGCCTTTGGCTGTGTGGATCACAACACACTGGAAAATTCCTAGAGAGATGGGAGTACAAGATCACCTTACCGTCCTGAGAAATCTGCATGCAGGTCAAGAAGCAACAGTTAGAGCAAGACATGGAACAATAGACTGGTTCAAAACTGGGAAAGGAGTAGGTCAAGGCTGTGTATTGTCACCCTACCTATTTAACTTATATGCAGAGTAACATCATGTGAAATGCAGAGCTGGATGAATCAGAAGCTGGAATCAAGATTGCTGGGAGAAATATCAACAATCTCAGATATGCACATGATACCACCCTTATGGCAGAAATTGAAGAGGAACTGAAGAGCCTCATTGAAAGTGAAAGAGGAGAGTGAAAAAGCTGACTTTAAACTCAACATTCAGAAAACTAAGATCATGGCATCTGATCCCATCAGTTCATGGCAAATAGATGGGGAAACAATGGAAACAGTGACAGACTTTGGTTTTTGGGCTCCAAGATCACTGCAGATGGTGACTGCAGTCCTGAAAATATAAGATGCTTGCTCCTTGATAGGAAAGCTATGACAGAGACAACATTTTGCTGACAAAGTTCTGTATAGTCAAAGCTATGGTTTTTCCAGGAGTCACGTAGAATGTGAAAGCTGGACCATAAAGAAGGCTGAGTGCTGAAGAACTGATACTTTTAAACTGTGGCGCTGAAGAAGAAACTTGAGAGTTCTTTGGACAACAAGGAGATCAATCAGTCAATCCTGAAGCAAATCAACCCTCAATATATTTTGGAAGGACGGATGCTGAAGCTGAAGCTCCCATACTTTGGCCTCATGGAAAGAAATGACTCATTGGAAAAAAACCCTGATGCTGGGAAAGATTGAAGGCAGGAGGAGAATGGATAGACAGAGGATGAGATGGTCGAATGCCATCACTGACTCAATGGACGTGTTTGATCTAACTGTGGGAGATACTGAAGGACAGGGAAGCCTGGTGTGCTGCAGTCCATGGGGCTGCAAAGAGTCAGACACGGCTGAATGACTGAACAACAGCAACCATTTGTATGGTGTATCTACTTCTGGTTTTGCAATCTCTCTATATACTTTGCTAAGTCAGTTCAGTCGTGTCCAACTTTGTGCGATCCCATAGATGGCAGCCCACCAGGCTCCCCTGCCCCCGGGATTCTCCAGGCAAGAACACTGGAGTGGGTTGCCATTTCCTTCTCCAATGCATGAAAGTGAAAAGGGAAAGTGAAGTCACTCAGTTGTGTATGACCCTCAGCGACCCCATGGACTGCAGCCCTCCAGGCTCCTCCGTCCATGGGATTTTCCAGGCAAGAGCGCTGGAGTGGGCAGCCACTGCCTATTTAACATTCATCTCTTGGGACCAGTCTAAACATGGGCCAGACCAACCTTGCCACTCTGAGGCATAAACAATTGTGTCCCTTCTTTATGCCTTTTTCAATGAAAAATTCTGCCTTTTATTTAAAGAAAGTGGAAGTCACTCAGTCATGTCCGACCCTTTGCAACCCCGTGGACTATACAGTCCATGGAATTCTCTAGGCCAGAATACTGAAGTGGATAACCTTTCCCTTAAGTTTATTGCAATTATTCACGTGATCAGCTTTCTGTTTGCCAACGGTGTGTCCTTTATTTTCATTACTCCTTTGTACCCTCTTTGTTGTTTTCTTGCGGATTCATTAGGTATTTTACACATTTCATTGTGTCCCTTTTATTGACTATTAGGTACATGTTTTTGTATTACTTTTGTCATGGTTGCTATAGGGATTACAATGACTATCCTTAACTTGAAATTCCAGCTTGATTAATATTGCAGTACTTTATGTGTAAGGTAAGAATTTACAACAATATAATTATATTTGAGTTGGCGATGGACAGGGAGGCCTGGCATGCTGTGATTCATGGGTTCACAACTGAACGACTGAACTGAACTGAACTGAATTCTATTTGCACCCTGTCCTATTTTTCATGCTACCATTGTTAGACATTTTGCCTCTCCATAGGATATAAACCCCAATATAATTAATATATATAAAATATGTTCATTTCAGTTCAGTCTCTCAGTCGTGTCCAACTCTGCGACCCCATGCATCACAGCACGCCAGTCCTCCCTGTCCATCACCAACTCCCAGGGTTCACTCAAACCCATGTCCATTGAGTCGATGATGCCATCCAGCCATCTCATCCTCTGTCCCCTTCTCCTCCTGCCTCCAATCCCTACCAGCATTAGGGTCTTTTCAAATGAGTCAACTCTTTGCATGACGTGGCCAAAGTATTGGAGTTAAGGTTGAACATCAGTCCTTCTAATGAACACCCAGGACTGATCTCCTTTAGGATGGACTGGTTGGATCTCCTTGCAGTCCAAGGGACTCTCAAGAGTCTTCTCCAACACCACAGTTCAAAGGCATCAGTTCTTCGGTGCTCAGCTTTCTTCACAGTTCAACTCTCACATCCATACATCACCACTGGAAAAGCCATAGCCTTGACTAGACGGACCTTTGTTGGCAAAGTAATGTCTCTGCTTTTGAATATGCTATCTAGGTTGATCATAACTTTCTGTGTGTGTGTGTATGTTTGTGTGTGTGTGTGTTTGTGTGTGTGTGTGTGTGTGTGTGTGTGTGTGTGTATTGCTTTGAACAGTCACAAACTTTTTTAATGAGAAAAGAAACAAAACAATATTTCTATTTGCTCACATTCTCATTCTTTCTAGTGCTCCTCCTTTCCTCTAAACATAGAATTTTCCATCTGGTATCCTTTTTTAGTTTCTTTCTAACTTGAAAAACTTCCTTTAGCTTGTCTTATCTGCTGGCAATAAAAATCCCTCAGCTTTCATTTATCTGAACATTTCGTCTTTATTTTAGAAAATTTTTATCACTGGATATTAAGTGCTAAACTGATAGATTTTTATTTTCCCTGGAAAATTTAAAGATGTTTTTCCAGTATTTTTGATCTTCCATTGTTTTGAATGCAAAGTCTATTATTTTTCAAACATTGTTTACCTGTATTGAATGTGGGTTTTTCCTTGGCTTCTTTAAAGTTTTTCTATATGTGCTTTTAAGTCATTTAACTCTGTTGTTCCTAGGTGTCATTTCATTTATACTTCTGTTTAAAGATTTCAGAGCTTTCTATATGCCTGTGTTGCTGTTTTTGATCAAGTTTTTTTAAAAAATTGGTCAAGATCAGAAAAGCAATTTTCTTTCCTCTTTCTCTCCTCTTCTTTTCTCCTCCTATGAAACGATACCTTAGCCCTTGATCTCTAGGACAATCTGTGTATAGGCATATAACTGTGTATAGGTAGTTATCTTTTATATAGGTGGTTGTCTTGTCCTTGTAGATTTCTTTGCATCCACAACACCTCAATGATACATTAAAATACTTATGACTTTTGATTGATATAATAGGTCTGATTTTTTTTACATCCTTCTAAATACTAACTGAAGTGGAACCTACTCATCTCATTTTAAAAGTTATTTGATGAATGAAAATTAACTGAAAATCAGTGAAACAAATACAAAAACCTCAACGTCTATGTGCAAAGTTTTCAGGATCCGCAGGTGTCACATTGGAAAAAATATTATTTTAATCAATGACATCTCCCTGGGAAGTGAAGTTAATAAGGAACTTTTCCTCGCCTTGGAAGCCTTTACATAGAATATTGGAAGAATCACCAGAAAGCCCTCTTATTTAACATACAAAACTGAGAGCCAGATCATCCTCAGAGCCAGGGCAAGAGTCTGAGCTAAAGAGTCGGGCTTCTTATTCCTGGATTCTTTCCTCTTGGGATTGCCAGACAAATATGTAAAATACATTATGAGATATACTGTATCAAAAATATTGTATATTGTTTATCAGAAATTCAAATTTAGCTGAGAATCCTGCATTTTTGTTTGCTAAACCTGACAACCCCATTTCCATTGATTGCATAATGCCGACTTTTTGTGTTAAGAGTTTCTATAAGAAGACATGATAATGACAGCTTTCCCTGTTTTCCAAGTCAAAAGGTAAAAATAAATGCCTATTTTAACATTCTGCTCCTCTGTGTGATCAGAGCTTCACTGGTAGAGATTTTGACATTTAGTGAAATCACTTTATGGTCCTGAGTTCTGGGGAAAGGATCCAAGCAAATATTTGTGGAACTGAAGTTTCTTTTGTTATATTGTAACCTCCTTGAGGACAAGGACACAGTCTTCTTACTGCCATTTGAAAAGCATTTAATAAAAAATTAAACTTGCTCATTTAAGAACATTTGGAGAATTAAAATAATGTCTAGGAAAGCAATAAACACTGATTAGACCACTAGAGAAAAGCTTCTTCACATCTTGACCCATTCCTTTCACTCTTTATATAGACAGAAGAAGGGTGTGTGTATATAATTTTAGAATCACTGTGTCTCAGACTCTAGCAGTCAGCCTGTGAGCAAAGTTATGTGCCTATATACAGAAGCAGTTTCCTGTTGTAGCCTACAAGGTAACTTTTAAATGCTCACTACATACATATTTACACACAGATGCAATTCTTAAGGCTTAAGATTACTCTGCCTTTTGTGTCTTAGTAATTGTTTTTTATTTCTTTTTTTTTTTTTTAATTTGGAAGTGGTTGAAGTATGGTTGACATAATGTGTTAGTTTCAGGGGTATGGCAAAGTGATTATTTTATACATATATATTTATGTATATTCCTTTTCAAATTGTTTTTCCATATAGGTTATTACAGCATATTGAATATAGTTCCCTGTGCTATACAGTAGGTCCTTGTTGGTCATTCATTTTATACACACTAGTGAGTATCTGTTGATACCACCCTCCTAATTTACCCCGCTCCCTCTTTGGTAACCATGTTTGTTTTCTATGTCTGTAAGTCTGTTTCCATTTTTCTAAGTGCTGGCCTTTTATTAAATATTTTTAACATTTTAAAATGTATTAAATATTTATTTTTATTATTTTTTTTGTCAGAACCCCGAAGCATGATCCCCTACTAGGGATCAAACTCTTGCTCCTGCTATGGAAGTGTGGAGTCTTAACCACTGCAGTGCAAGAGAAGTCCTTTTTTCTGTTTTGTGAAAGTGGAAGTGTTAGTTCGACTCCTTGCGACCCCAGGAACTGTAGCCACCAGCCTCCTCTGACCATGGGATTCCCCGAGGAAGACTACTAGAGTGGATAGCCATTCCCTCCTTCAGGGGATCTCCCCAAACCAGGGACTGAACCCAGGTCTCCTGCATTGCAGGCAGATTCTTTACCACTGTGCCACCAAGGAAGCCACATATTTCTGTTTTGTAAAGAAATTCATCTGTATTTTTTTTTTTAGATTCCTCCTATAAGCTATATGATAGTCATCTTTTCTGTTACCCTAGATCCCTTGCTTCTCCAAATAATACGGGCAACCTTGAACCTCCCAGTTAGAATCTCCCTGATCCCCCTTGCAGAAACCCACCCGTTCCCATTGAAGCAGCTACTTGCTTGCTTGTTTGCAACTCTGAGTCCAGCCATTAGCTGGCTTTCCCATCCCCCTGACCTCGTTCTTGGCTGTGTCCATCCAGTGCCAAAGCGGACTGGAGTCATCTAGAGTGGCAGCGAGCCCATCACTGAAGAAACCTTAAAACTGATCCCAAGGAGGAAGATGTTGGAATTCTTAGAGGTAGGCTGAGGCCTTCTCAACAGTCTAGCTTTTGATTCCCTTTATTAGAGGATGAATGTTGTCTACAAATATGTTCCTGCAGTGACGAATAGTAACTGCAGGGGCCATACGGTCCTCTGCATGGTTAGTATGTACATAGAGCATTTCTACTATAACATGATACTTCAAATTAATATCTTTATTTGATAGGTGGCCCTGGATATCTTTTGCTTTGAAAAAACCCATCCTGAAAAAGCTAATCTCTCCACAGATCATGGACGTTGGGGAACCATAGCACAGAAACTAAAGGAGGCCCTTGCTTTCAAAAATAGGTGCTCCTATGGGCTGGAAATAGAGCTTAAATGTCAGGAGTCTTGATCACCAGGGAGTCCTGTTTGATAGTCCCCCAATTTTTTCTTCAAATATAAATTCTCAAGAAGACTTCCAAGTCTCACAAATCCACCTGCTTTGGGGAACTGAGCAAAGTCATTTCCATACTTGGTCCCAAACTCACTGAATAAATATTTCTCCACCTGCCAAGTGTCTGGAGCTTAGCCATCTTCCTCTTCTGCTGCAAATCTCCCCCGGCCTTCAAAAATGTCTTGTCCCTGAATGCCCAGCTCTTTCAGAGGCTCACAGCAGAGCTCCTGGGGATGTTGGTGACACATAGATTTCAGCTGTGCTTTTTCCTTCCTAAAACAAAAAGTCCCCATGGACAGTGAGAAGGCCAGGCCCTGGAATGGTCAGTACAGGTCTTCGTGCTCCCTGCTCAGGTGCTCGGGGTTTGGCTGCAGATTTTCCCAAGTCCAGCTTACTCGGATCAATCTGGAGTAATGCAAGTCATGATTTAAGCAGGGTCTCCCTTCTTCCCTGGATGGGGCCTCCTGGGTAGCTCAGCTGGTAAAGAATCCACGTGTAATGCAGAAGACCTCGGTTGATTCCTAGATTGGAAAGTTCCTCTGGAGAAGGGACAGGCTGCCCACTCTAGTATTCTTGGGCTTCCCTGGTGGGTCAGACGGTAAAGAATCCATCTGCAATATGGGAGACCTGAGTTCGATCCCTGGCTTGGGAAGATCCCCTGGAGGAGGGCATGGCAACCCACTCCAGTATTCTTACCTGGAGAATCCCCATGGACTGAGGAGTCTGGCGGGCAGCAGTCCATGGGATTGCAGAGTCAGACATGACTGAGTGACTAAGCACAGCACAGTACAGCCCCTTTTTCCTTGGATACCATGTACCCTGGAGACTCTGGGCTTCTCTCAAATGGCTGTTTGAAGTGTGGCTGACATAATGGGAAAGAGGTTCTGCTAGTATTTTGTGGCTTGTAAGATGGCCTCTTTTCCAGACAGTGGAGTTGAGAAGAAGCATCAGTTAGTGGTCCAGGCCTGTCAGCTGGACTGGATCTTCCTGCTGCTTCTTTTTCTTCCTCTTTTTGTCTTTAGCTTCAGATCTCCTCTGGGACTTCTCCATCAACTTGGACCTTCCTTTCATTGAGAAGCTCATTTCAGGTGACTGCCTGCACTTAAATCACTTTCAAGGTAGCAGTGATGGGATTGAAATAGTCTTTGGAAGCTAATGCATTTCTATCACTTATCTGTTGATTGGAGGACAAATTTGATGATCTTCAGTATTTAAAAAACTCAAATGGTGGGTCATGAGGTTATGTGATTTGTGCATGCATGCTAAGTCGCTTCAGTCATATCCGACTCTTTGCGACCCTATGGACTGGAGCCCATCAAGCTACCCTGTCCATGGGATTCTCCAGGCAAGAATACTGCAGTGGACTGCCATGCCCTCCTCCAGGGGATCTTTCTTACCCAGGGATGGAACCCATGTCTCCTATATCTCATGCATTGGAAGCTGGGCTCTTTACCACTGACACCACCTGGGAAGACTTTTCCCACAAAACGAAGTCATTTGCAAGGGCCCTAAGGTACTCCACCTCTTCCATTTTGTCCAGTAAACCTCTTGGACAATTGCAAGTTTTGTTTGTGGAGCTTCTGATTAATTCATTGAAGGACCACCCAGCCCCTCTTTCCCACTCAGCCTAGAGCTGGTGTTGCCCTCGGAGCCCCAGGCTTTGACCTCTCTCTCCTGCCCTGCCTTCTGCACAGGCTGTTCTCTCAGCATTGGAAATTTTCCTAGTCAATTTGGGCCTCAGAATCATCACTATGAAGCACCCAATAAAATGCCATCTTTTCCAGAAAACCTCCCTCCAGTCTCCCAGTGGGACATAGCTGAAGTGTCTGTACAATCATGACACTTTTCTACACCCATCTCACCCTCCATAAAGGTCTCCTCTGGCTCAGATAATAAAGAATCTGCCTGCAATGAAAGAGACCTGGGTTTGATCCCTGGGTGGGGAAGGTCCCCTGGAGAAGGGAACTGCAACTGACTCCAGTATTCTTGCCTGGAGAATCCCATGGACAGAGGAGCCTGGCGGGCTACAGTTCATGGGGTCCCAAGAATCAGACACAACTCAGTGACTAAGTTATGTAGCTGTTGAAAAAATGTTTCTCACCTGTTATGTAGCTTGTTGAATAAATGTTTCTTTGAAGAAATTGATTCTGTAGCTCTTACATAGTAAACACTGTGAGATCAGAATCCCCTTCTGTTTCTCTTTATTTCTTTATTTCACAGAGGATCACCATGTGTGCAGAATATTCACTGCAACTGGTTTTTAGTAAATTGATACATTTATTAAAATATGAAGTGCTTGCCCACATGGTCTCCCAAGATCTTTTGCCATTTTATATCCTTAAAAGTCCGTGTTTACTGATAAAGCTTCTTTCACCTCAAGCTAACCATTTTAAAAGAAATTATGGGATCCTCAAAGCAATAGTTATTTAAAATGATAAAGCTATTTTATTTATTACAAGGAAAGCTTTGTGTTTGAAGAGAGAAAGGAGATTAGTAAAGACAGAGAATTATCATGCATGCACACACATATTCACCCAAACTGACACATCAGTGGTGGTTCTTTCTAGACAATGGAATTCTATGTTACCATTTTCCCGTGTTTGCTTGCCCACACTTCCTAGTCTCTTACAGTGACTATATTACTTGAGCATGTTGAAAAAAAAAAAAACAATGAAATGCACAGCTTAAAGTAAAAAATAAAAAAACAGGAAAGCCATAATTTGGGGGCATTTTTCTGCTTCTCAAGGTGTAAGGAGCAGTGAAGCAGAGCTTGGTGAGCTCTCTTCTCGTCCTTTGCATTCCTGTTCTTCTTCTTCCCCAGTCTGATGATGGGGACGTTCTAATGCCCTGTGTTCTGTGCCTGTTTCCCACGTGAGGAGATCAGAGCGGGAGCTGCAGGGTGGCCGGGCCTGCTCACAAGAACCCCCGTCACTCTGCTCACATCAGCGAGTTGCTCACAGAGGCTTTCCATCCCACCTGGGCTTTCACCTGCCGTCAACCCTGGCAGTAGGTCTCCCCTCAAATTTCCCAATGATCTTTTACTCTTGACTGGTCACACTATCTTTTTAAAAATATTTTATTTCGTTGTACTGTGGTAAAAATACTTAACAGGAGATGCATGGTGTGACAACATTGATTGACGTTGGAACATTGACCCCAGCTTGTGTTCTCGAGATGAAATATACTTGGTTGGGATATGTGGCAGCAGGATTTCATTTGTGAGGACTGACTAAGTATGTGTGCATTCATGGTCCTAAGTGATGTTGTTCTGTGATTGTCTTTGTTTGTTCCATCGTTGCCTAATTTGGGTATCAGAGTAAGGCTTGCATCACAAAACACATTCTCTCTTTTTTGTATTCTGGATGAGTCTGTGTAGTTTGGGTATCATTTCTTTCCTAAGTGTTTCTTAAAAATTGAACAGTGAAGCCATCTTCTGCAGTTTTCTGTGCTAGAAGATGATTAACTGTCAATTTAATTTCTTTCATAGATATAGGACAATTCAGATTATCATATTTTAAGCACAATACCCTCTAAGCCTATCCATGTTGTTACAAATAAGACTTTTTAAAGATGAAACTCTAATATTTCATTTCAAATACATACAAAATGTGTATTTCTTTATCCATTCACCTATCCATGGGCACCTGTTTGCTTTCATATCATGACTATTGTAAATAATGCTATAATAAATGTACAGGTGTGTATATCTTTTTCATTTAGTGTCTTTTTTTTTTTCAGAAAATTACCCAGATTTAGAATTGCTGGGTCATATTGTGGTTCTATTTTTAATTTTTTGAGGCACCCCCAAACTGTTTTCCATAGTGACTGCAGCAGTTTACATTCCCACCAGTAGTGAATGAGGGTTCCCTTTTCTCCACATCCTGGCCAAAATTTGTTGTTTTCGATCATAGCAATTCTGACAGGTGTCGAGTGATAGCTCCTTGTGGTTTTGATTTGCATTTCCCTGACGATCAGTGATGCTGAGCCTCTTTTCATGTGCCTGTTGACCATCTGTATGTCTTCTTTGAAAAAATGTCTATTCAGGCGCCCTGCCCACTTTTAAAATCAGTGTTATTTGTCCTAATTTTGCCAGTCTGTCTGTGTTTGTTCCTTCGTATCAGATATATCAGCTACATGTCCGAGGCTTGAAAGGGTGGCCTGAGATGGAAGATGTCCTGTTGCATCCAGTGGTGCAGCGCCCACTCGTCACCAGAACTGGTTTCCCCAGGGTCATCCCGGTGGGGGGAGGGGCTCCTGTTGTGGTTTGCCTGTGACTGCTGCAGGCATCCTGGTGGTCAGGGCTGACCCCCCAGGTGGGAGCACTTTGGAGGGCCCCTGGGGTGTGTGGGTTGGGCAGGACAGGTGATCAGAGGAATGACTAAGCAGGGCACACAGGGTGAGCTAGTATGATGGAGAGTGATGGAAATAGGACCCACCAGAGATGGGTCAGCAGGCGGAAGGAGAGTGAGGAAAAAAAAAGGGATCATCCCATGCTTCCATCCTCAAGGAATTTTCAGGAGACCCCTCTCTTCCTGGCACCCTCTTTAAAATTAGTCAAAGTATCTCCTGCTCCTGAGGCCCAGGTGCCTTTCAAGCTGCTGCCTCTGCTCTGGAACTCAGAAGGATGGAGTCTGTGTGGGAGCCCTTCAAGTCTCAGCCTCGCTCAGCCCTCAGGCGCTCCAGGATGGAGCCTTGCTGGTTTCTAAACTCAGAGGAATTGGCAGGAGTGGTTCATTCTGGCAGAGTTGCCTCAGCAGAGGATCCCCATGTGGGGCTTGGACTCCTGGTTCCTGGGAGGTGGGGGCCTCCGTGGTGGTGATAGTCCCATGGCTTGTAAGTCTGTGCTCTTGAGGTCCTGGTTCTGACTGGATGTGTCTCTGCCCCTCCTCCCCATCCCCATGTGGCCTTTTCCTTATATCCCTGGTTGTAGACCACTTGTCCTGCTGGCCTTCAGCGCATTCTCAGAGGTTGTCTATGTAGTTGTAGTATGGATGTGTCCCTAAGCTCAGGGTCTTGCTACTCTGCAGTCTTGATTAGACCTTACGTGGAAATTCTTCTCTTCCATTTTATAGTCACCCTATCATGTCATCCATTATTAGGGCCTCTTTACTCTTCGCTGAATGTAGTATATATAACAGAAATGTATGCCATGTACAGGCCCTTCCCAGGTGGCACTAGAGGTAACCAGCTTATCAATACAGGTAGACCTAAGAAATGCAGGTTTGATCGCTGGGTTGGGAGGATTCCCTGGAGGGCATGGCAACCTACTCCAGTATTCCTTTTTCTTTCTTTTTTTTTTTTTTTTTTTTAGTTTTTTTAATTTAAATTTATTTATTTTAATTGGGGGCTAATTACTTTACAATATTGTATTGGTTTTGCCATACATTAACATGAATCCTCCATGGGTATACACGTGTTCCCAATTCTGAACCCCCCTCCCATCTCCCTCCGCATACCATCCCTCTGGGTAATCCCAGTGCACCAGCCCCAAGCATCCTGTATCCTGCATCGAAACTAGACTGGCGATTCATTTCTTATATTATACATGTTTCAATGCAAGTCAAAAGTACTCCAGTATTCTTGCCTCGAGAATCCCATGGACAAAGGAGCTTGGTGGACTATGGTCCACAGGGNTAACATGAATCCTCCATGGGTATACACGTGTTCCCAATTCTGAACCCCCCTCCCATCTCCCTCCGCATACCATCCCTCTGGGTAATCCCAGTGCACCAGCCCCAAGCATCCTGTATCCTGCATCGAAACTAGACTGGCGATTCATTTCTTATATTATACATGTTTCAATGCAAGTCAAAAGTACTCCAGTATTCTTGCCTCGAGAATCCCATGGACAAAGGAGCTTGGTGGACTATGGTCCACAGGGTTGCCCAGCACACATGCCATGTGTATGCCAAATATGTATGTATATTTTCTGTGTGTAGAGTTCTTATTTATAGACAATTATCTATAATTATGTAATTAATTATATATATTATATATACAAATAGATGTCATGTATGGACCACATGTATCTCTTAATTACATATAATTACTGACTTCATTTATAGGCTAGTAGTTTTCCTTCTCTGAGTATGTTAATGTTTGTTATATTTTAGTTTTTCTTCTCCCAGCATGGTCTCTATTGCTTCCAAGTTGTTTTTATTTTTTGTTTGTTTGTTTATTCCTATTATTTCAGGATCACAGTTCTTCGGATATGTGATCATACATGGCTTTTTTCTGACAGTTAAAAGGGCTGAAAAGCTGATCAGAGGCTCTGTCATGGGTGAGGCTTGTTAGTTTTGATCTCAGTTGTAGCAGAGCTGTTGTGGGGTAACCGTTGACATTTCATCTCTAGGTCCTTCCTGTTGGGTTCACTGAATTAACCAGAGAAGAGCTTTTCCATCATGGGGTAAGGGCCTTCCTCCTGTCATCCCCGGGTAGCCTGGTGTGGGGAGTGGGAGGGGGCTCTGTTCCTAGCAGGACCCTCTCAGTCACTGAACTCTCCTTCGGTGGTGAGCGTGTACCTGTATTCCCAAGTGAGCTTCGGATACCCAAAGGCATTTTCAGGCTTCAGGCTGCTGAATGGCCATGTAGAGCGGAAGGCGTCTCAGGGCAGAATGGCTTCTCTCTTGCTGTCACTCAATCCTCTTTTAAAAAAAGTTTCCAAAGGTTACTTCTTATTCTAAATAAAACATCTTTTATACATTTGAAGAACATGCTCAAAGATGTAGCTCTTTCCCTGGGTTCATTAAAACAGGGAAGGGAGTTCTGGGTGTCCCAGTGACCACGTGAGGGAAACGCATGGCCTCTGAACACACGGCTTGTACGTCCACTCCCGAGTGAAGTGAACAAACAATAGAGCAAAGCTGCAAGCATGGTCAGAGACTCACAGAAAGGGAGTCTTAGAAAAACGCATTTTGTTCAAGTACAGTTGATTTACAATGCTATATTAATGTATACCGTACAGCAAAGTGACTGAGTTGTACACATATATACACCGTATTGCAGGCAGCTTCTTTACCGCTTGAGCTACTAGGAACGCCCCCACATACACACAAATATATTGCTTTTATTGTTCTTTTCCATCATGTTTTATCATAGGATATTGAATATAGTCCTCTGTGCTGTACAGTAGGATGTTGTTTATCCTTCCTACAAATACTAGTTCGCATCTGCTATTCCCATCTCCAATTCCAGCTCTCTGCCTCTACTGCTCCCACTTGGCAACCACAAGCCTCTTCTCTATGTCTGTGAGTTTGTTTCTGTTTTGAAGTACGTTTGTGCTATATTTTAGATTCCACATATATGCATATGACATTTGTCTTTCTCTCTCTGACTTGCTTCACGTGGTATAAGTTCTCTAAGTCCATCCATGTTGTTGCAAATGGCGTCATTTCATTTGTTGTTATGGCTGAGTAATAGTCCATTGTATATATATACCATATTTTCATTATCCACTCATCTATAAATGGAAATTTAGGTGGATTGCATGTCTTGGCTATTATAAACAGTGCTGCAATGAACATTGTGGTACACGTCTCTTTCAATTCTGGTTGCCTCGGTGTGTATGCCCAGCAGTGGGAATGCTGGATCAAATGGCAGTTCTATTTCCAGTTTTTTAAGGAATCTTCAGACTGTTCTCCATAGTGGCTGTACTAGTTTGCATTCCCACCACCAGTGTAAGAAGGTTCCCTTTTCTCCATACCCTCTTCAGCATTTATTGCTTGTAGACTTTTGGATTGCAGCCATTTTGACTGGTACCTCATTGTGGTTTTGATTTGCATTTCTCTGATAATGAATGATGTTGAGCATCTTTTCATGTGT
>SJYA01007392.1:0-10015 GCA_006410615.1 Neotragus moschatus
CCCCGCCGCCTGTCGCGACATGGCCGGCGCGGCGCCCCCGCCCCCGCGCGGCCCCGGCGCTCGCCGTCCGCCGGGCGGTGCGCGGCCCTCGCACGCCCGCCCCCGTCCCCCACGCCCCTCAGCGCCGCCCGGGGGTCCTCCCCGACCCCGGCCCCGCGCGGCCTCCGCGTCGGGCCCCCGAGGGTGTGAGGGTGCGAGGTGCCCGCCCCTCTCCGCGTCGGTACTGGCTCCTCGCTGGAAGGATGGAGGCGCCCCTGGCCGCAGGTGCCCGCCCTCTCGGGGCTCAGGTGCCTGCCCCCCACCCCTCGGCTGCAGCCCCTGTGCTGGGGGGCGGTCTCCGGGCGAGGCTGCCCCCTTCGCGTGGGTGTGGGGCTGCGAGTCCCCGGACGAGGAGAGGGGTCACCCTTCCCCCTCTCCTCCGCTCCCTCCCACCGCGGGCGCCACTCTGCTCTTTGGCGAAGGGGTCGGGGGGCGTCAGTTCTCCTGGAGTGAAGACCCCAGCTCCAGAGCCTGGAGTCTCAGCCCAAGTTTCTGCCTCTCTAGTGACAAGCCCGCCAGGTCTAGGGCTTGACAAGTCCCCCAGCTCTAAGCTTGCACGGCCCTCGGCCCAGGCCTTCCTCCCGCGGGTGTCGCGACTGTCCTCGCTGTCGCCCACTTGGGCCTCAGCTCTTACTCTGGAGTATCTGTCCCGGCTCTTTTGGACGCGCTGTCTCCTGGATCCAGACTCTGCCCAGCCCGCTCCGGGTGTGGACCTCCTCTGGATGTCACTCCTGCCTCAGGGTCTTCTTGGTGGGACTGTTGCGCTCCTGTGGGTCTCGGGCCCCTGGTCCTCTCTTGGGGGCCCCTCCCAAGCTCCCGCTCACCCCGCGGCGTCAGCCGTCTCCTGGTGGCGGGCAGCGCCAGTGCCGCTCTTTCTAAGCAGGCCCTGCCTGTCAGCTCGGGGCGAGCCCCTCCCCACGGTTCTTGCCCCCGTCCTTTGGTGCTGATTGTTTTGGCTCCTTCCCCACCCCACTGCCCTCACCGTGTCGGCTGTCACTTCCCTCGGTCTGAGGCTTCTGCCTCCGTTCACAGCAGTCCCTCCACTGGGGTGTGATCCTGCAAGGGGGCAAGGACCCCAGCCCCTGGGTGTTCATCTTGGGCGCCTCGCTGTGGCTGTGGAAGCTCCCGAGCCCTAAAGAACGCTCTTGGTGTAAGCAGTCGTGGCACCCGGGCTCAAGCCTGCCCAGACCACCCTGCTGGAGCCCCCTGGAGTGTAAGGTTTCTTCAGGCTGAGCTTTCTGTGCGGTGCAATGTGGGGTTCGGGGGCGGAGTGGGGCTTTTTTCCCCGGGATGAGGAGCTTCTCGGTGTTGCCTCCTCCAGGGGTAGTTTCCTGTCTGTGTTGGTGCTGGCGTTGGCCACTGTTGGACTTGAGGTGTCTGTGCCTTTCTGTTGTGCCCCCCACTGTGGGACTAAGGACCCTTCCTGGTGCTGGTGCCGAGGGCCAATGCCTCCGCCCTGCTCGTGATGTCCCACTGGGCGGGACTGGTGTCTGCCCTCTCCTGAGGCCCAGCTTGCTTGATGTGGGGGGTTAAGATGCCCGAGACTTGAGGGGAAGACCTCAGGGTGGGATTCCCCGTCCCCCGGCCTTGGTCCTGGGCCTTGCAGCGGGGAGATGACCCCCTCCACCCCAGGAAGTGTGTCTGCCTCCTGGTGTCAGTGGCCTCCCAGATTAAGGGAGGCCTTCCAGCACCACTCCCCAGCAGGCCAGGGTGCCTCGCCCCATGGCTCTTGACAGCCCCCAGGGTTAGGGACCGCGTGGTGTTGGTTCTCCAGGACTAAGGCTTTGGCTCCTGTGGCGTGTGTGCGGCATAGTGGTCTCCTGTGAAGTGACACTTGGGGGGCTCTTCTGTGTGACTTTTAGTCCCGCCCGAGTGGTCATTGGCTCTTGTGGGTCTGGCACACTGCTCACCGCCCTACCCCCAGGATAGGCTCCTGACTCGTGGGGATGTGCCTTCCTCCTGGATGGAGTGTTTTGGTTAAGTCTCCTGGACCAGGGTTCCAGAGTCCTGGGTGCCGTTTGAGACTCCCACACGTCTCCCCTGAGACCCCTGCCATGCCTGCCTGCCCCGGAGCTCCCTGGCAGCCCCTCTGAGAGTGGCAGGGCCCCCAGCCCTGATAGCCTGAGGCTCTTCTGTGAGGAGGGCTTCCCTACCTCAGGACTCGGGCTCCAGCCCCCTTTCTAGGCCTTTCCTGCAGATCTGAGGCACAGGTTCCCGCTTGCTGAGGGGGTTCTCCGGGCGGGGCGGAGGCATGGTGCCTCCGCAGCCAAGGCCCTCAGCTCCTGTAAGTACCGACCCATCCTGGGGTGTGAGCACCTGATCCGGCGTACGTGCCCTTCTCTGGAGCCACTGCCTTCCTCTGCTCAGGTGGTGTCTTCTTGCGGGTTCAGCCCTGCCCACTTGGAGGTGCTGTCTGAAAAGATCGCTTCCTGGGCTCATGCTCTCCTTGGCCCTGGCACCTTGCTTCCTTCAGGATTTCTGCTGCCGCAGTCTGTTGCCCCTCCAGGGGGTATCAACTCCTCTTCTGGGCTGGGTGCCCAGGCCCATTTAGTGTGGGGACCTCCCTCCCTGAGGCCTGCAGTGCCTTGTTCAGGGTGTAAACCCTCTGGGCTGGAGTGCCCGTCCTTGCCCGCGTGTGGGGCTGCTGGGGCAGAGGCGGAGAGCAGAAGCTCCTGTCTGACGCTCCTGGCCCCCAACACCCTGGGCAGCAGGAAGCGCCCCAGCGTCGGGGTGCTGGCTGAGGCTCGCCCCGGCATGCCTCGTGGCCGGCCTGGGCCCTGGTGTGGGCTCCTGGGCCCAGGTGCTGCCTCACCTGCTGTGAGCCCCTCTGTGCTGTTGTCTCCTGGGTGCTTCTTCTGGCCGCTCCGCCTTCCTGGAGCTGGAGTTGCCCCGTGTCCCCACCTTGGCGTGTCAGCCAGCCCTGGCTGAGGGTGCAGCTGTCCCTCTCGCTGGCCCTGTCCACCCCGTGGCTCCCCCCCCCCCCCCATCAGAGGTCGGCGTCCCCAGAGTGGGGCCCTCTGGAGGGTGGGCCTGTCCCAGGGTGCTTCTGGTTCGAAGGCATGCTCTCTGAGATGCTGGCCCTCCGGTGGCTGCTAGCACATTTTATTGGAATCTCAACTAGGTAGCAAAACCTGTAGCTGTGTTCTGTGTTGCCCTCGCCACATTCACAGACAGCCCAGGTATAGGATGTTCCTGACCCCGTGGAAAGTTCTGGGGGACAGGACTCTTCGGAGGCTCCTTGCTCCTCCTCCGTGGTGGAGGCGCTCTTGGCGTGACCTCTCTGGGTCAAGGCTCCTGGTCCTCCTCGGCCTGCTTCTTCCACCTGGGCAGCTGGGGCTGCTTGGGGGCTCCCTACCTTGGCCCGTGGGGTGCGCTCCCCACCTCTGCAGGGACCTCCCTCCCCGAGGCCCGCCATCTCTCCTGGGCTTGGGGTCGGGTCCTGAGGGGCAGCTTCCCCTCCGGGAAAGCTTCTGGTGGCTCCCCTGTGACCTCAGTCCCCTCTGGGTTGTGTGTCGCTTCCTGTAGGCTGGAGACGCCCATCTCTGTAGAGGATGCTTGTCGGAAGGTTTAGGTGTCCCTGAGTCTGCGCGACCACACCTGACGTGTAGGTCCTTCCTGCGTGGGTGCAGGAGCCCCACCTCCACCGAGGTTCCCTTCCCCCATCTGTCGGAGTTCTCGCCTCTCCTGGTCCTCTCCGGTTGTGCTCCGCCCAACGCCTCTGACCCTTTTTGGTGTTGGCACTACGGGTTAGTGGTAGTATCTTCTTTGGTTTCAGGATTCTCGTCTGGAGTAAACTTACCAGAGGTCGAACCGTCTTCTGTTTGGGGTCCGGCCCTGTAACGGTCGCTGGGTTTGGTTTTCCCAGCTGTGGGCACTTCCGTTGGCCCCTGCTGTGCTTCCCCTCTGTCCCTTTCGACTTCACCGTGCGTGCTCGGTGTCCGACTCCTCCGTGGGATGCACAGCTCTCTGTCTCCTGACTTGCCTGGGGAGTGATCTCTCCCTGTGTTACGATTCTGGTTACCTGTGTGCTTGACTCCTCTGGGGGAATTGTGGTCTCTGGGTCTAAGGCCTCATCCCCAGCAGTCAGCCTGACTCGGCCACGTGCTATTTTCCTGCTCTAAGAAACCCTTTTGAGGTCATCTAGGGAAGAAGGTGTTCCATGCCCTAGGGATTTTCCACTTCCTGGGTCAGAGGTGTGAAAAAAGTGTATCTATTTCCTTGGTCAGAAACTTCGAGAGTCCTCTCATGGGCCAGACCTGTGCTGGGCAGTCAAGGCCAGAGGAGGAGAATGGGGCCTGGTCTCCGTCACCGGATAGCTACTGCCTCTTCCCCTTCGCCATCCACACACCCTACGGTCCTGGCCTCGTTCGTGGCCCTCATCAGCCGGGGAGTAAACGTGTGTTCCTTCTCGCTCTCTCCCAGCAGCGTCCAACTCCAGGAAGAGTATGAAGAGAGCGCGCTTATAGGGCAGGGAAGATGGCAGACAAGCGCAAACTCCAAGGTACCAGGCTTCCCGCCAGCGTGCTGCGCGCTCGCTCCTCGGAACTCTTCTTCGGGCACCTGCTGCCTCGGCAGGACGCTCAGTCTCCTTTCCTCCCCGCCAGGTGAGATTGACCGCTGCCTCAAGAAGGTGTCCGAGGGCGTGGAACAATTTGAAGATATTTGGCAGAAGGTACCGGGACTGGGCCTAAAAATCCAGGAGCACCTTCAGGGATGGGCAAACAGGACAAGGCTGGGTAGCTCTCCTGAGTGTGGACCGGGAGAGGGCCTGCCTGTCCAGGTGCTAAGGACCTCAGAGAAGCCGCTCTGGGGCTTGGTGGGCGTGGGGGGTGGGCCCCCCAGAGCCCCCGGCCCACAGAGAGACTGGAGTCTTCCCCTGCAGAGGGCCGTCGGGCAGCCAGAGCCGCACTGACGCCTGCGTTCTCTCCGTCCCGCAGCTCCACAATGCAGCCAACGCGAACCAGAAAGAAAAGTATGAGGCTGATCTAAAGAAGGAGATTAAGAAGCTTCAAGTGAGGGGGCTGGGGGCCTGGACTCCTGTGTCCTGAGGGTGGCGGGAACAGGGAGCGTGGACTGCTGGGTCCCGGGAAGCTGAGGGCTGGAGAGCTGGGGGCCAGGCCGCCCTGAGGCCGCCTGACCGTCTTGCCGTTGCCTCCTTCAGCGGCTGAGGGACCAGATCAAGACATGGGTGGCGTCCAACGAGATCAAGGACAAAAGGCAGCTCATAGACAACCGCAAGCTCATTGAGACGGTAGGGGCCGGGGCGGTGCCTGAGAGGCAGGGCGGCAGGGGTCCTCGGGCCCCGAGGCCCTGAGGAGAAGGGCCTGGGGAGGCGGTAGGGGCCGGGGCGGCAGGGGTCCTGGGGTCCGAGGCCCTGAGGAGGAGGACCTGGGGAGGCAGGCGGCGGCCCCCGGGGCTCCGGTGTGCACCCCCCGGCCCTGACTCGGCTGTTCTTCCGCAGCAAATGGAACGGTTCAAAGTCGTGGAGCGGGAGACCAAGACCAAAGCCTACAGCAAGGAGGGCCTGGGCCTGGCGCAGAAGGTGGACCCCGCCCAGAAGGAGAAGGAGGAGGTTGGCCAGTGGCTCACGGTGCGTCAGGGCGGGGGGCTGAGTGAGTCGGGCCCCGGCTCTGGGGTGAGGACTGTGCTGACCGGCTCCTCCCCTCTGTGCACAGAACACCATCGACACCCTGAACATGCAGGTGGACCAGTTTGAGAGCGAAGTGGAATCCCTGTCGGTGCAGACGCGCAAGAAGAAGGGTGACAAGGATGTGAGTGAGGGGCCCAGAGTGCAGGGGGCGGGGATGGGGGCGGGGCCAGGCTGGTGGGTGGGAGTGGGCTCCGGAGGCAGGTGGGGGCGAAGCGGGAACAGTGGGGGTTAGGGGTGTGCGGAAGGGGAAGGCCGTGCCATGGTGCCGCCTGGCATCTGGGTGAACAGCGGGCTGTCAGGAGGGGTGATTTGGCGGAAGATGCTGAGTTTGGCTCTGGTGGAGGGTAGGCATGAAGCCTGAGGCCCCCAGGGCAGGAGGCTGGGGAGCTGCCGCTGTGGCCTCCCGGCCACCAAGGGCCCAGGACCCAAGGAGGGCAGGAGGTGTGGGCACAGTGGGACGTGGGGGAACGGTTGGCTTGGCCTGAGAAGAGGAATGCTTTGAGACAAAGCCAGGCCCCAGGGCCCGAGTCCCAGAGAGCCAGGACCGCTGGGTCTGCATTCCAGGGGTGCCCCTGTCTGTGTGCAGAGGAGGGTGGAGGACGGCGTGGGGGCAGCTGGGTGCCAGAGGGAGGTGGGTCCTTGCAGGGCACAGGGACTGGAGCTGGAGCTGAGACGTCAGATCCCGGAGGCGATGGGGCCTTTGCGGCAGGCCTGTGGATGCGGACTTGGGGTGCACGGATCAGGGTGCGGGGTCGGGTGGCGACAGGGATTGTCGCCCTGTGAGCAGTGCGCACCCCCAGTGGGGTTGGCCGTCACTGCTGGTAGAGTGAGGAGGAGCGAGGGCTTAGTGTGCTGCAGCGGGTGGACGCCGTGGGCGGGTGGGCTCAGGTGGGGGCTGCCACTGAGAGAGGCGGGTGGCTGGGTGGTGAAGGGGGCCTGTTGCAGTGAGCTGCGGGGCTCCCTGGCTCTCCCTGCCGCTGGCGGCGATGTCGGGGTGGGAGGCGCCGGCTGCCCCTGCGGGCCCAGGAGGGCTGGAGGGGGCTGCTGGGCCCGTGGCCCCTGAGCTGGGCCGGGCTCGCCAGCAGAAGCAGGACCACATCGAGGGCCTGGGGCCTGGGGCGAGGCCCGGGGACTGCGGTGGGCTCCTGCAGGCTCGGGGGCGGGGTCCGGGCCCGCCGCCCCTGAGCTGCCCGGCTTGCCAGCAGAAGCAGGACCGCATCGAGGGCCTGAAGCGGCACATCGAGAAGCACCGCTACCATGTGCGGATGCTGGAGACCATCCTGCGCATGCTGGACAACGACTCCATCCTGGTGGACGCCATCCGCAAGATCAAGGACGACGTTGAGTACTACGTGGACTCGTCCCAGGACCCCGACTTCGAGGAGAACGAGTTCCTCTACGACGACCTGGACCTCGAGGACATTCGTGAGTGTGCGCGGGCCTGCGGGGCGGCGGGGCCGGCCGGGGCGCCTGCTGAGGCGCCTGCTCGCTCCCACAGCGCAGGCGCTGGTCGCCACCTCGCCCCCCGGCCACAGCCACTTGGAGGACGAGGCCTTCAACCAGTCCAGCAGCACGCCCACCTCGACCACGTCCAGCTCGCCCATCCCGCCCAGCCCGGCCAACTGCGCCACGGTGAGGCCTGGGGCCGCGCCGCCCGCAGCCTCGGGCTGGGCGTGCGGAGGCGGGGCCTCAGGAGCGTCCACCGGGAGCCCCCGTGTCCAGGCTCCGGGCCCTCAGCTGCAGGCCTGGCAGGGCCAGTGTGGGTCCAGCTGCGGAGGACGACGGGGGTTGGGGGTGTGCCTGAGCCACGGAACCCCTGGGAAGGGGAGGGGGTGCTCCTTAAGGAGAGCTGCTTCCTAGGTCCCCCAGAGGCGGGCAGGGGTGCTGGCTCCCAAACACAGGGGCCCAGGGAGCAGGACTGGGTAGGTTCCCCGGAGGCGAAGTTCACGGGGGCCTGAACAGCTCCGGGGCCAGAAGTGGCCCGTGGGCGTCAGATCTGGGGGTGCAGAGGTAGGCGGCTCTGTCAGGCCCTAGAGACTCACAGGTTTTGACCGCACCTCTCAAACCTCAGGAGAACTCGGAAGATGATAAGAAGAGGGGGCGCTCAACAGACAGTGAAGTCAGCCAGGTAGGTGTGCTGGGGGTCGGCCCTTGATGGGCCGGCACTCACCCATTCGCGCCTCCCTGAGGGCTCACTGCGGCCCGAGCAGGGCCCTCGTGCAGGGCTCCGGGGACATGACAGGCGGGTGGTGGTGCGCCCTGGGAGGCCTATGCAGCTGGCAGGGTGTGGTCGGCGGGTGCTTCCAGGGAGAGGTGCTGGCCCGGGGCATTAGAGAAGGCTCCCCCTGTGAGGCAGTGGGCAGCAGGCCTGCCATGATGGGCTGGGAAGTGTGGCGGGGAACCTGCCAGGCGCGCTGGGTTTGCAGAGTATGGGAGCTCAGGCGGGGGCTGACGGGCCCATCCCGGTGCAGCAGCTCTGGAGGGGCCCAGCAAGCCTGAGCAGCGAGAGGTCGGGAACCGCGTGGGTTGCGTTTCTTGGGGGCGCTCTGGGCCTTGGCCGTGTGTGCCACAGGTCTCCCCTCGCAAGCCTGGTGGGCTCTGCTCGCCTCTGCCTGGACAGGGGCACGCTGTAGGGATCCTGTCACACCCGAAGGGGTCTTAGGCAGGGGGAGTGTGGGCTCCTGGAAGGGCTGGTCCCCAGGGGCACGCTGAGGCCGGGGTGGTGAAGCTGCGGTGAAACGGGCTCACCGAGCATGGTTCCAGGAAGGAGACGGAGTCGGGCTCGTGAGTCCTGCTTGGCGCGCAGTGGGCTCGAGGGCCTGGGAGGCAGCGGGGCCATTGGGGAGGTGGTGGGGCGATGCGGGAGACGGCGGGGCAATCCGGGAGGTGGCGGGCAATCTGGGACATGGTGGGGCCGGCTGCCTGGGCTGTGAGCGTGGGCGGCAGCAGCTCGGCCTCAAGGCGGGGGTGGGCTTGGCACTGGGCTCCGGACTCCACTTTGTGGCGTGGGGGTCACCAGCAGCCTCCCAAGTTGCATTAGTGACAGTTTAATTCAGAATTCCTGTCGTGCTTTTAGGCAGGACAGGCCGGGCCCAGCCACCTCATTCTGTTCTGGGGACATTTGTCGCTCCCATTGTCCGCCCCACGCCCCAGGTATTCAGATGGGGTCCCCGGTCCCTGTGGGACGTCGTGGGGGTGTCCCCTGGGGCATCAGATGGGGTCCCCAGTCCCTGTGTGACGTCGTGGGGGTGTCTCCTGGGTCATCAGATGGGGTCCCAGGTCCCTGTGGGACGTCGTGGGGGTGTCCCCTGGGGCATCAGATGGGGTCCCAGGTCCCTGTGGGAAGTCGTGGGGGTGTCCCCCCATCATGAGATGGGGTCTCAGGTCCCTGTGGGACGTTGTGGGGGTGTCCCCCCATCATGAGATGGGGTGCCAGGTCCCTGTGAGATGTCGTAGGGGTGTTCCCCTGGGTCATCAGATGGGGGTCCCCGGTCCCTGTGTGACGTTGTGGGGGTGTCCCCCCATCATGATGGGGTCCCAGGTCCCTGTGGGAAGTCGTGGGGGTGTCCCCCCATCATGAGATGGGGTCTCAGGTCCCTGTGTGACGTCGTGGGGGTGTCTTCTGGGTCATCAGATGGGGTCCCAGGTCCCTGTGTGACGTTGTGGGGGTGTCCCCCCCATCATCAGATGGGGTCCCAGGTCCCTGTGAGATGTCATAGGGGTGTTCCCCTGGGTCATCAGATGGGGTCCCAGGTCCTTGTGAGATGTTGTTGGGGATTGTCCAGCCAGGATGTGGCGGGCTGGGTGCCAGCTGGAAACGTGTAGGTGTTGTCAGCGTGGAGCTGGAGGTGGAAGCCACAGGGTCCTCGCAAGGTCTGGGGCAGCAGGGCCAGTGCGGAGGATGGGCCTTGTCGCAGGAAGAGTGTGTGGACGGCCCCCTGGGTCCTGACCCTCTGCTCCTTCCCATCTGCAGTCTCCAGCCAAAAACGGCTCCAAGCCTGTCCACAGCAGCCAGCACCCTCAGTCCCCGGCTGTGCCGCCCAGCTACCCGCCCGGCCCCTCGCCCGCCGCCTCCGCCCTGAGCGCCGCCCCTGGCAGCAACGGGGCCCCGGCCTCGGCCGCCCCTGCGAGCGCCCTGGGCACCAAGGCCAGCCCGGCGCCCAGCCACAGCGCGGGCACCCCCGCCCCCTACGCGCAGGCTGTGGCCCCGCCGGCCCCCAGCGGGCCCCCCAGCACCCAGCCCCGGCCCCCCAGCGCCCAGCCTGGGGCGGGAGGCGGTGGTGGGGGCAACAGCGGCGGAGGCGGGGGCGCCGGCAAGCAGAACGG